>JAOWBL010000023.1:11316412-11346222 GCA_028564865.1 Zenarchopterus dispar
CATAAGTACAGTGCTAGGATCTGTGCATTTGATGCTGTGATCTGTCATTTTCCTCAGGCGATGGAGAGGACGACGAGACAGAAGAAGGAGAGAATAGTGAAGCTTCGCAGATGAAACCTGCTCTGAGTAAAGCTGAGCGAAGCCACATCATCGTCTGGCAGGTGTCTTATGTACCTGAGTGACGCCTAAATCTGCTTTAACACCCCACCCATTCAACTCTTTGAAGAAGTATCGTCCTACTCCCCGGAAGCTTCCAGCCACCCAGACCTTGTAATTATTCCCGCTCATGTAAAAGTTCTCTTTTGGCACTAAAACAGCCCTCGAAGCCGTGCATCCTCCCCTGTAACTATTATATCCCCTCCTGCCCTGCCACGTTGTAACTTTATTGCCTTGTAAGTACCTCCCTTGATCTAGTTATCTGCCTGCCATCCTTTTTCTGTCCCACGCAGGGCATTGTAACTATTGTCATGAGCCTTGTAACCCAGCCTCATAACTACCTCCCTCCTCCGTATCGATCTTATACCTACCTTTGAGCACACTGTATCTCCTCCTATATTTACCTCGACTGTCCTGCATCTGCCCCAGAGTTACTCTTCATCTCATTCAGTTTGCCCTCTGTGGAAACTCAACATGTCAAAAGCAAAGCCCAGAGGCCCAACATTGCATCAAATGTACCAAACAAATAAAGGGAAAAACAAAAAGACGACCATCAAACAGAACAATGAGCTTGGCTGACTTGCATTTCCACCAGAAACCTGGTTTTATCAACAATCAGCAACTGATTTCTCTATGTATGCCACTGATGTACAGATGTGTCGGGAGTTCCAAGACAGGTCTTTGACAAGCGTTTTTGAGGACGGAGCATACTGAAGCGCTGGTTTATTTTAACAAGCGGAGTTAATGGTAAAGGTGTTAGGTTTTGCGGGAATTTGGAGGGTGAAGATGAGCAAACATGAAACAAAAAAAAAAAACAAGCCAAATCACTTATCTCTCCGTCACCCCGGTTTAAAGTCCCAATTCAGGTTGTGTTGCATCAGTTTATGGTTTTGAAACTCCAGGATGCCAGGAAACATCTGCAACAGTCTGATGCGAGTCAAAAGGTCAGAGTTACGGTCAAACGGTCGAAGAGGTTGAGTTTAACGTGTCATGGCTTCGGTTCTTAACTTATTTCTCTCTCCGACTGGCTGCTGATGGGACAGTACGGCGTGAAGCAGGTGAACGGTGCGGCATGTTGTTATATGTACAGGAATTCATGTAAATCTCGAGGTGCACTGAAGCCCAACCTCTTTGTTCAGTATGAAGATTTGTGCATTGATCTCTGTGTGGATTAAATATTAAACATATTTGTGTGCCGACAGCAATCTAGTTGAGTGTGTGGTGGTGTTTCACTTTACATCCAGCAAAAAACATTTCAAAAAGCTCACATTTATTATTTTAAAAGACCCAAGACATAACATGATAGTAACTGATAAAAGCATGATTTTGACTCAAAAGCTAAGGATTTTAATGAAAAAATAAAATAAAATACATGAGCAAGCAAGATTAATAGCAGTTCCACCTGGACGGAAACTAATCCTGACAACTGCATGAAATAACAAACCAGAATAAGTTATAAACTCTTGGAAAGCTGGGAAATTGACATTGTTTACATTCAAGTACTTCCAAATGATACATTTTGAAATTTCTGGATGATTTGAAACTAAAGGTTCAGTAAGTTAGAGAATGATTTTGGAGTAAACCAGGAATGAGCATAAAGGCACTAACTGAGTTGGTTAAAACTTGCTCCCATTTTGGTGAGGGCTTAAGTGCATCAGGAATTCAATCTCCAGGGATGTTAGTGTTGATGTCACGAGTTTACTAAAGCTTTCAGTTGTTTTACTATCACTAATGCAAAGTAGTCCTCATGTAATCTTTGAGCTGATGCTAAAACTCTACCCCCTTTTAGGTGGGAGGACAAGAAGCCATCTGCTTTCTGATTAAACAGTTTGATTTGTCGCCATCCAGTCAGATAGAGGTTGAAAGATGGGACAAAATTCACAACCCCAACTTCAGAATCTAGCAAGCAGTTTTGTTTTGCATCTATAAAAAAAATGTTTCCAAAAGAACTTCTATTTCTTTCACAAAATCTTTTTTTTTTTTTTTAACCACCATGCAGATCCTTTTCTACACATTCAAAACTTGAATTTTCATGCAGATTTCTTTTACAGGAGGATAAAACTTGATTTGCAAGTGCAAACTTTAAAATTATCTGCAAACATTCATTTACAGCTGCAAAATCTTTAGTACTATATACTGAGCCCAGCGTATTTATGTGCCAGATACTGTGCAACTGAATTGGATCCAGAAACTGTAGTTTTGTGATACACCCACATTTCAATGAGCCAAATCAAATCAAATATGGAAAATGTTAATAATTTAAAGAGGGATTTAAATCTAGCCATTTTCCTGATGTCTCAATAAGGAATCCCCAATATTTTATTGCTTCAAATCCATCCTATTGCTTGAAAGCTGAAAACACAAGATACTGCTGTAGATGCAAGAAAAGCTAGTATTAAAGCAGAAACTGGGGGGTTTCTTATCAAGTTATTGCTTTCTTAGTGCTTTTAAATTCATCTCGCCATACTTCAGGTAAAAACAGAAATGCAGCAATGCAGAGATCATCTTTGTTCTCCATTAAGCTACAAACTACTAAAGCCTAAAAGCATTTGTTTGAGGTATGACACGATCCTTCCTGTGATCACACCCACAGTGAAAATCCCTGGTTTACAAGTAGGTGTCTGTGGGGCTCCTGTAGGACGTCAGTAGATCCAGTGGCTGCTGCTGCTGTGCCAGCGGTGGAGCTCATGCTGACGAAACCACAGAGAGATTTCTTTCTGGGCGCTTTCTACGGAGTCGCTGCCGTGAATCACGTTCCTGCAACACAAATTCAACGTTCAAGGCGCGTGATTTTTTCTTTAAACCGAAGCACTTATGTAGATGTAAGCATATAGTTCAAGACTGTGAAATCATTTTTAAAAAATTTCAGTTAGCTCTTTAATTGGCTCTTACTTGCCCACTTCCACACAGAAATCTCCTCGGATGGTTCCTGGCAGCGACTCTGCGGGGTTGGTCTCTCCCATCATCTTGCGAGCAGTCTTGACCACGTCCAAGCCCTGCCACACCTAAACAAACACGAGCATGTCCATCACAGATTAAATTATTACTTAGAAGAAAAACTAGATAACCAAACCCATTTCATTTCTGCTTAGTTTTGCATAAACCAGGACTTTACGGTGAATTATCATACAGTTAAAGACAAATGCATGAAGGTGTATGGTCTATATGGACAGCATGTTTAGGGAATCTCACCATGGCAACAACGGGTCCGGATGACATGTAGCATATCAGCCTGCTGAAGAAGGGCCTGTTTCTGAGGTCACAGTAGTGTTCCTTCAGAAGGTTCTCGGATGCCTGGATAACGGACGCCAAAAAAAAAAAGAAAAAAAAAAAAAGGCATATTCGGTTAAAATAGTATCGCTTCTCATTTTTATGGTGGATCATAATCTGATTTAAACAAACAGTAAAAAAACTAATTTAATCTCAAGACATCAACCAGACACACCTGCATAAGTTTGAGGCCCACGAGCTTGAACCCTCTCTTCTCAAAGCGACGCACAATTTCTCCCACCAGTTTCCGCTGGACGCCATCTGGTTTCACGGCAATGAAGGTGCGCTCGTTCACCCCAGTCCAGCCTGGAGTGTCACACATGGAAACTTTGACCTCACACAAACACAAACTGTGAACAAGACTGACCGCCAGAAAAGTCTCGCAAGCCCACTAGTTATTAAGCGATCACTTGATTAGTTATGTGAGGGTTTGTGTGAACGTCTCCGAGCTTTTAGAACAGTTAAACTGGATTTCAGACAAAAACACACAACTTCCATCACTGTCATCTTTACTGGTTAAAGATGAACAGAACCGCTACAACATCCACACCATTAAAACAATATATTATACATTTCATAGAGCAAAATGGTTGAATTATGAATTTTAATTATTTAAATATCAATTCCCTTTTATGATCTCATTATTGTGACAGCTGTCCAGGTGAGAAAGGGCATAGTGATCTCTTCCTTTCAGGTTCATCTATCTCATAGAAAAAAATATATTATGATGTACGGTTTTAGTGATCTGGATGAGGACTTCATAATCACCGAGACAAGAAACATCATACATCTTTCATCTATGCCATTAAATATAAGTTTTTGTTATTGCTTGCATTTTTATTTTTTGGAATATCTAATATCTTACCTTCATTACCTGAGAGAACTATAGTTTTTACGACAGTTATTCTGACACCAGTATCAGAAATGCACACAGATGCTGATGACCATTTATGTCTGGGCACGATCTGATACCATGTAATTCCCAGAAACAGAATCCAAACTTTTCTTTGTTGTTTTACAAGACACCACAAGATGCTCAACAATACTCACTAAAAAGCCCTGTTTTGATTCACCATGGTGGGTTGTTGGATATAGCAAGCTATGTAGCATTACGCTGTCAATTGTAATTGTAGCCTCAGTATTTCAGCCTGAAAAATCCCACTCAAAGTCCAGCCACAAATATGTAAAATTAAAAAAGGCATTTATATTGTAAATTTAATTCCTGGATTTCTTTATTCAATATATTTCATTTATTTGATGGTAATTAAGAATAAGAACTGTTTAACTTATTTAAAATTACACCAGCATCAGATTAATACTCAGTATCAGCCAGTACCCAGGTACTGAAATTGGTATCGGAAAGAAAAATATGGTGCTGAAACGTCTCTATCTTTGACAAATTCAATATTTGCCAATAAGGAAGGATCACAGTCCTCTACTCCAAAACCTAATAGTGATTGATTAATGTAACTGACAGTGAAGAAGAAGAATGCAAAACAATAAGTGATGAGACAAGTGGGTTAGGAGACTAACAAGAGAGACATGCAGATTATTTTGGAGGTAATTTCATTAACCAGTGGGCATGAAATCTCATGCATGAACTAGTTGAAAAGAAATGTATTATAATAAAAGTCTACAAACATATTATTGTGTATTTGAAAAGATATATTCAGGTATCTGAAGTGGCTACTTACTAAAAAAAACTGACAGAAAACACAACCTTTTCACTTTTCATAATCCCCAGATATGAAGATATCTCTGAGCAGTTCAGACTTGCGGGGAGCTGTGACGTCACAGACCCAGATCAGACTATAACTATCCTAATACATTTTTGATCAACACGTCACATACATTTCATTAAGGCCTAATGAAATTGTGCTAACTTTTAAAAAAGGGAGATAACATATCTCGTTTAAGTAAACGTGCATGCATTGTCTAAAAGCCTGTGAAGACCAGTTCCCGCGTCCCTGCGTGTAAAACCCTTCACAAACTGTTGCAGCAGGTGCTCAAAGTGGAAAGCGATAGAAAGCTGTACTGTGACATCAACTCTCGTCCTCCGAGCCGAATGAATCTAGATGATCTTTTACCGTGGGTCGTCTCACGAGATTCATCAATCCGCGCGTGTTTATGCACCAAATCTTCCAGCTCACGCAGATCTTTCCGTGACCTTTTTTTCGGCCTCATTGCGGTGCTTTTTCTGCGGCAGCCTATCAGCGCTCACAGCCTTCACACTAGTCCAAATCTTACCAACTGTAGCTCGCTAATACACGAGCTATTAATAGGACGATGAATCTATCAACTATTGTGCAGCGAGGGGCACGCGTGGACGTGTAGCATTAGCCTCCGCAGGCGCCGAAGACATAACTACCCAACTACAGTTTCAAACACGCAGTCATGCTGTTATTGTTAAAGAAAATATGTTAACAAAAGCCAGTCTATTTGGGTGTTATTAGTCACACTTCAAACCCCAGAGACTTTTAAAACACTTTCCACGAGTGTACCGGTTAACTCTGCTGTCTGTCTGCAGCTAGCCGAGAAGTTCGAGACGTCCGCCCGACATCTTCTGGAAAAACAGAATATCATCCACTAAAACTGCAACTTAAGGAGCAGGTGAATCCCAGAAAAAAAAAAAAACACAAACTGATATGTTACATACCTGACTGAAAGATGTGTGCAAAAATGGACAGAACAAGGCAAATCATTGTCGGCGGAGGACGGAGTACTCGCTGTCTGTGGGAATGAATGACCAGTTACGTACGTACGTACGTACGTACGCTTGGACTCGCGTTGCTTAGGAACACTCCCTAACAGCGAGAGCACGTGGTATACACAGCTCAAGAGGAGTGACCGAAGCTGCACGGTGTGTGACCGTGTAGGTAAAAAAAAGTGAACAAAAGGGAAGCAGAACATTATAGGATAGTATAATGAAGGTGTGAAAGTCGTCATGTGACAAAAATACGACCGACATGATGCCAAAACATTTACTTTGGGCTGTTTGTATATACAAGATCACATGACATGCCAGTCCATAGCCCCACTCTCTCCATCCTCAAGCCTTCTGTGTTTGTGATGAACATAAACATGCAAAGGAAGGTTGACGGTATGGCTGATATTATTGTAAACATTTGTTTTTTGTTTTGTACTATCACTGCTTTGGTTATCCTTCTTTCCTTTTTTTTTTTTTTTTTTAAAAAAAACCTTGATGTCTCTGTTATCATACAGTTTTTCTTTAATTGGTTGAAATTTATTGCATTTCAGTCAGACATCATGTCGACAGTAAAAAATAAAAAACGTTTCTCCAAAGAGCTCAGACACCATCATGATGAAGATGCAGAGGGGAGAGAAACACAAACACACACAAAAAAAACAAACCTTAACCACTGATTTCAACAATACTTGAATTTTTTTTTCAGCTCTCAATCTAATCCTGAATTTGACTCATTGTACAAGTATACTGTTAAATATATATACTTTCTGATCTCTACATTTCTCCCATTTTCTCAGTAGTTTTCCTTCGTATCTCACTGGACGCCACAGTTATAAAGTTCAACCCAGAGCTGACCAACAGCCATCCTCCTCAGCAAATGAGCATCAACTATGTTTCTTCTTGTTCCTCTGTCACCATCTTCTGGCTCCTTCTAGCTCTTTACCCAGACTGGAAGTGTTTCTTACATGAACATACTGGCATTTAAGCATTGATAAGAACCCAAAAATATACACTTACCTTCTTATTAGATCTGCCTGGTGAACCTAATAAAGTGATTGGTGAATGTAGCTTCACAAACATTCACCAGTGTTGTTACACCAATGAATGCAACTGGACTTGCAAAATAAGACAATGAATTATTTTGGCTTGCTTTTTATGACCAGAGTTGGTTTCAGTATGAATTTTCTGTCCTCATTGTTTCAACACTGTCCAGTTAAATGGTCAATCTGACACATCAAGCTTCCTATTTCTCATCTCATAATTCCTCATTTTAAAGCCAAGAATTTGTCAGTGTCAATGCTGCAAAAGGATATTTATCTATTTATTATGAATTTTAACCCCATTAACATACAAGGGGCAAAATGTTTGGAATCACCAGGTTTTTAATGTCAACAAAAAATATTCATATCAGTGGTCATTTTGGATTTTACTGCATATTACTTGAAACCATTCTTAGTCACCCAAAGGAGCTGTTAAATCCCAAATTTAATATTTAGCCCATCCAGATTCACAAACACAGTCCAATGTGATATTCATATAAACTTATTTGAGTGCAGAATAAAGGAGGACATTGAGAGACATCAGTGACCAGATTTGTGAAGGCTGAGGTTGAAAACAACTTTATATTCACACAGCTGTCCCCTCTTTCCTCTGCCTCTCCTGTTCCTGTTTGTGGAAATAGTCTTTGTTGAGCACCACTTCCTTCTGTAAGGGCAAAACTGGCTCTTCTGTCACTGCGCTGCCTCCTGCTCTATTGCGCTGGGCCAGCAACATGGCACGCAGCAGGGGAGGGTAGGGGACGTAGCGTGGGGGCGGCTCAGGGAGAGGCTCGAAATCCTTGAACTGCTGCTCCATGTGTCTGGGGATCAGGCGCCAGTCGTGGTACATCACCTTGTCCACCTCCTTCATCTCGCTCTCCTGTTTTCCTGTCAAGCAGTATTTATTTGCAGGAGAGTAATAATCAGTTACTATTCATAAACCCAAACTTAACAAATGGTAAGAGATCGTTATAGAGGTGGGCTTTTTGGACAGAAATTGTAAACAATTCATAAATAAATCTGAAGCAGCAGCTTTTCAGACCATAACCTTGTGTCACAATAAGAAAACACAGTCATTGATGTTTGTCATTTCCCAAACAGTCAGAAAAATCAAATAACATAATGACAAATCCAGAAAAAATATAAAATTTAAACACAAATCTAAAACCATGAGATCCTTGAAAGTTTGTTTTCTTGGGCAAAATTTCATGTAATCTGATTTTTTTTTTTCAGTCAATATTGCAGTTTCTACACAACACCAGTGCTCTTATACATTTATGTACTTCATAACATGTAATAAACCAGCTCTCCTCTCACATCAGATAAACATAATCTAATCTTACCTTTATATGTGAGGATCCCCCATGCTTTGCCATGATCCATGTTCTAGAAAAACACAACAAAACATGAGTAATTTGGTTACAGGATATATTTAATTCTAGAGCCCCTCAAAAGCAAATATGCTTGTCACTTGTGTCCACTCTTGACTTGATGCTGAATGGCAGATTAACCATAAGAGTATACCACAATTAGAAGAGGTTTATCAGTGCTGACACACTAAAATTTTACCACTTTAAATAAACACTTTGAAAAGTAACATGTCATCTATAAAAACTAAACATGCTGTAATTACACATTTTATATGGCATTTGTTAAGCTCTAATCCCATGCATTCAAAGTTGCTGTAATTACTCTAATACATTAAATGTGGATTATGCTTCACTTAGAATTATATATAGTATCTTATTCCTGTAAAGCACTTTTCTATTAAATTTGACTATTCTAAGTGTTTCTGAAAACCATCACCTTTAGACATGATTGCATTGATATAGCATTTCTCAGAACACAAGTACTGAAGGCAGTGGTCCTACGTCTCAATAATGAACTTTAAGGGTAGAAAGACTCATCACTGTTTTCACATAACAAAAGTGAGCGAGTTAACTTTACATCCATCAACATTTGCATGAATTTGAAGTAGTCTGGTCAGAAAGTGAGACAGTTCAATGCTGAATGCATGTGAACTCCAGCGGCCTGTAAACATTGGCTATCACAGGGGAACTGACCCTCTCGTGGGTCTCGCTCTCACCTCAGCTGTGTAGTCCACCTTGACCTTGGTGAGGGTCCAGTAGCTGGGCTCTGGGTGGTCCTCCAGCCAGGACTTGCGGGTGAACATGCGGCCCACCCCGAACATCCTCATGCCCGCCAGCAAGGAGAAGAGGGGGCTCTCCCTGCGGACATCCTGCCAGGCCAACACCGGCAGCATCTTCCCCGTGAGAGGACGCCTCATGGTCTCGTAGTCCAGGGCGTACTTCTGGGACTCCCGCGGCCGCGACTTCAGCTCTCTGTACGCCCGGATCTTCCGAGCCATTTCTGCGATGAGGCGCACCCTCTTTTTCTTCACCATGACTGATGTACTACAGAGGCTCTCTAGACGATCTTCACCCGCAGTTACTGTCCTGCGTTTGTCTAAAGCGGGAACTGATGTTGCATCTGGTCCTTCAAGAGTCGCTGGTCTGTCGGAAACAAACCTGTTAGCAAACAACGGGAGGGGCGCTTAAACACGGTTTCCAAGCAACCTGAAAAATATTCACTGACCTACAGACATTAGGAATAAAATACTGCCAACAATGTTCACATTATTAGATGATTATGTAGACATACCTGAAAGTGTATTAATTAACAGACTTTTACTTGACCTCCGCAGGCAAGGCACGATTCAGTCCGAACGAAAAATAGTCCCGTGTGAACTATAAGTGTTACTTCGTTCCGCAAAGGAGAAATTTAGGCTGTAATTTAGACTGTCAGTAACGAAAATCACGATTAGAAAAAATAAAAATACACATTTAGCATATATATATATATATATATATATATATATATATAATATATATATATATATATATATAAAATTTGTGAGCATTTGTGAAGTAAAATCAGATTACACTGAAAATAAAAATTAAAAATAAAAACATTTTTTTGTTTATTCCAACTATGAAAAAAAAGTTTTAAGTATTATACAGACTTTACACAACCTTGTGCTAACAAACACTAACCTAACAAAGCACTGAATCTTAGACATATCTACCTTGAAAGCTCCATGGACATCTGCTGTGCCTTCATGAGCCTTTTGACTACATTTCCTTCACGACCTTTATCTCATAGCTGAAGACCCATTTATAAAGACAAAATGAAGAGATTGTCCAGTACAAAACTGGGCTTCAGAGTGTCTGTGACTAAAATGAATGAGATTCCTGAAGGCTTCAATATTAACTCCGCTTTGTTCATTTTATTGCAATCATTACTCCTAAAGCACTCTCTTGAAACATTTTACAAGTATCTCACATTGGGTAGCAACGTTTAGAAAACAAGACTACTTAACAATGTTAATGTTTGATCAATAAATCACACACACTCAAATAATAAACAAATCCCCCAAACTGTGTTTGATATATGACAGTGTTATTTTGTTTGTTTGTTACATAGCTCTGTTTTGCATCATCACAAATTGAAAAAAGGTTCCCAAACTGTGTTTGCAATATACTTTCATATCTACAACATAATTTAATTCAGGTTTTAGCAGTCTAGGTATTGTGGTTTTTGACTGGTACCTGATTTTAGGAGGCGTCGTTCCTCTAAAATGCAGCGGAATGTTCCTTTAGTCTTCCAACGAATCAGAAGCCAACTTCATCGTCGTTTGTCTGCTACTGTTTACGGTCAGAGTCATGGAAAGTAGGTCATGTGAAAATTAACCGAGACGAGACGCTCATTATTCAGACAGTCAGTCAGTTAGGCATTAACTATTGCGGGATAACATCTCGGAGATGCTGTCAGACTAATGTGATGCTGGTGAGCAACAACAGACAGGTAAAGTGAACATCAGTTTTTATCAGCAGATTAGCAGCGGGAAGCTAACAACATCTAGCTACTTCCTGTCATCCTCTGCTGAATGATTACCTTATAAATATTACATTTCCGGATGTGCTTCACGACAGTTATTGTAATATACACAATGTAAGTATGAAATGGGATGTTTTGATTGTGTTGCTAGAGTGAAAGAAACCTAGAAATGATCAAATCTTATATGCTCATGTTAGCTTAGCTAGTTAGCAAACAACGTCGCCGACTTCAGCCAGTGAGACAAAATCTTCTAAATAAGATTTATATAATTTTTAAAATACAAAATATACTTGTACTTATGAAGTATACTTATAGGTTTAATTCATATAAAATAAAATATTGGCTTGCAGGATTGGTAAATATTTTGTTTAAAAAACAATAAAAGAGATAAAGAGCATACTTATCTAAGTTTAAAGCATGGTATTTCCTGAGATTAAAAAAAAATAACAATTCAAGACACCCAAGAAAATGTTTTTTGAATGTGTTTTCTGAAACATTTTATTTTGTATCTTGTTGTGTTTGATGGCATCATGTTGTGTTTTATATAGTATTTGACTTTTTGATTGTCTGTTTTAAGGACACACCCCCCACACACACACACACAGACATGAACTTCCATCATACAGGGGTTGATGTAAGAACATCTTTCAGTTGTGTACTTATTCTGGCTGGGCATGTGCAATGTAAAAAGCTCAAAGCACCAATATAAAAATAAACTCTGCTTATCTAACACTGTAAATTGTCTGGGTGTCTGTGAGGATAACTGTGTTGTCTTTCAGCAGCTGGGCTACTGCTTTTCTTCAAATATCTGGATTAAACTGTGACTGACTGGGACCTTTTCCACCTGTGAGAATCTGTCCGCGACATGTCCAGACGAAGCAGGAACAGCCGTGCATGGCGATACGTTTGGGGTGGGATCCGGCGGGATGCTGATGCCCGTGCCCTGGTATTGGCCTCAGAAACTGAGGAATGGAACTATGATCGTCTAGAGGTAAGTGTATATCCTTAGACGTGTTTGAATCATGACTGGAAATGCAACTTTTTGTCAGTATTTTTTAGGTAAATGTTTGAGGGCTGTCCACCTCAGTGACTGCTATATAATTCTGTTTAAAGGAATCGTATATTGAGTATTTTGTTCAACTAACCAATCATCAAGTCAAACGTTTTCACACAAGGCAAAAATTTAGTGGGGCAAATAGTTAATCATTTTTGACACTAAAATCTTGGTTGTTAAGTGGATTTTCTTTAATCAACATGGCTTTTGGTTTGTGAGTCAGAAAGTTGCAGAATTGTGAATTTAAAAAAACAGAGTGTTTTCGTGACCACAGCGCTGGAAAAATTGGTCACATGGATTTCTGTCAAACTGAAAACCTCTAGTTTCCCTTTGGTCATTGTGAACAGTGGTTGTTTGTTAATGCTAAAGCCTTATCCTCAAAGCTAAAGGTTCAACTGTTACGTGCTTTGTTGTACAGCTAGTTATTTTTCCACAGCAAGAAACGAAACATAATTCTAGACTTGACTCATCCACTATTCATCCACTATTATATGATATATATGATATTATATTGAATTAAGAGGTTTCAGTAATTCATAATTTATAAACCTGCAAAACTTACTGTCAAGAGATAACAATTACATTCAGACTTGAGCATCGTTACCAGTAGCCCAACCACCAGGGCCTTTAAAAGCTCAATTTTCAACAATTTCCTCCAGCCTTTGCCCACAAGCCCAGGGGATGAACTTGTGTGCATAAGCTGTGCAGCTCATTTTCTATGTAAAACTTTTCCACTGGGGTGCCTTCAGCATTTTTGGTTGAAGGGAAGAACAAGTTGGCCTTCAAAACCAAATGTTTTTGCCATTTACCTTCATGTCTGTTAGTTCTAACAACTCTGATCTCTTACTGTTGGGCAATGATGGAGATAAGTTGATTTGCTTCATGTTGCAGGCATGTCTCTACACAGTTTCTGCAGCAGAAAATATAAAGATGTACTTCATAAAACCGTTCTCTGCTGTTTTGCTTGTTGGTCCTACTGTTTTTTTTTTAAATTTTTGTTTGTTTTTTGTTTTGTCATCCATTTCACTCCATATTTTACATATTTTATTTCACGTTTTGCTTTGTGCTATGCTGCCCCCATGTGGTCACATCTGCATGTGCTACATAAAGTGGTTGCAAGTTGGAAAAAAAATCTCATTCAATTACTGTGTGCTTTGGGATCATCTGTATATGTCTAAAATCAAAAAAAGATGTGAAAATCCACTTTATTAATAATTAGTCAAACCTGTCCTGTGTAACTGTGTAACTAATAAGTATTGCTGTAGACATTTAATTTTATTCTTTCTTATTTGTTGCTCCCAAGTACAGTGATTCAGACTCGGAGGCAGAATTTTCAAGCGTGATGATACCCCCGGTTCCCAGTGCAGTGCCTGTTACAGGAGAGTCCTACTGCAGCTGTGATTCCCAGGCAGAAACCAGCTACAACCCTCGTCTCAGAGGTTTTCACCAAGTTAAAGACTGTCACTGTGGAGAGGATGACCAAGGTAGGAGATACTGGCTGCATGTCAAAGGATGGATAAAATATTATACAACCGTGTCCTAATACACAGGTTGATCACGACTACAACAACTCACTACTGTTACACAGTCACGTCACAAACAGAATAAAATGACATTTTTAATGTGTGTTAGTTTTTACTGAGATCAATTCCAGTTAAAAGTAATGTTACTTTTTTGAAACACTTGTTTTTAAACACGACCTTTGACATTTCAGACTTTGATTGGGTGTGGGATGCCAGCAGTCGATCAACAGCAACGTTACTGAGCTGCGATAATCGCAAAGTGAACTTCCACTCTGAATACAGCTGTGGCACAGCTGCCATCCGTGGCTCCAAGGAGCTGGCTGATGGACAGCACTTCTGGGAAATCAAGATGACATCTCCAGTGTATGGAACAGACATGGTAACCCTCCACCCTTTGCTCTATTCTTAATACAAGAAATCCCCTGTAGTGCCATAGTTGAATTGAGCCTAATTGGTTGTTTATTTCCAAACAGATGGTTGGTATTGGAACGTCAGATGTTAATCTAGACAGATACAGACACACGTTCTGCAGCCTGCTGGGCAAAGATGCAGACAGCTGGGGTCTTTCTTACACTGGTAAGAACTTCACGAGGTTTTGGTAGTAAAATTACCATCAGTAATTGCTTGAAACTATTAAAACATGATTTGTTGTGTTTCTTTTCCAGGTTTGTTGCATCACAAAGGTGACAAGATGAACTTTTCTTCCCGCTTTGGTCAAGGATCTATCATTGGAGTTCATCTGGACACGTGGCACGGGACGCTCACTTTCTTTAAGAATCGAAAGTGTATAGGTTAGTAATAATTTTAGTAATCTGTGGAGTCGGGGCTAAATTAGTTCCTCAGCACACTGAAGTGTCTTGATTGCTGAAAGTGACCGATGGAAACTCTTTGCTCAGAAGTTTAAGTAACATTGAACAGGGGTTGTATTTTTGATAATGTAGTCCTTTATGTACTATATATGTACTTTTATTCTTTCATTTTAAAAAAGTATATTTTTTGTAGCCCTAGAATACTAAAATGATCCAAAGTAAAGCAAAAGAGACCAAATTTAATTTTATTTTTTAATATTTGAACCTTTTAAAAAGATCTACATTTCTTGAACCTTCTTCCTGTTTTGATATAAATTCCTTCAATTCAAGCTGGACATCTGCACATGAAGCTTATTTTCACTCTTTTTTTCATTTTCACAGTTATTATAGTATAACTGTAGTTTTGATATGTTTTAATCAATTCTAAAATGACAAAAAAAAAATCAGTATGCACATTTTTCTGGTTTTCTTCTATGTTTAATGGTGTAACTGATGAAAGAAGGTATGGGAGATAAAAATGAAGATTTTTATCATTCTTGATCCAGGCGTCGCCTCCACAGAGCTGCACAATAAGAGGTTTTACCCGATGGCCTGCTCCACAGCGGCCAAGAGCAGCATGAAAGTCATCCGATCCTGCTCTGCGCCCACCTCGCTGCTGTACCTCTGCTGTGCCCGTCTCCGCCAGTTGGTACCAGACTGTATAGACACTCTGGATGTGTTGCCACTCCCGCCCGGCCTGCGTCAGGTGCTCCACAACAAGCTGGGTTGGGTGCTCAGTCTAAATAGCGGCACCACAGAAGAAACCCCAGACGGGCCTGAACGGTCTTCACATTTGCACGGCCCCGCTTCGGCTGGACCGTCATTCTCTGAAAGTGACTCGGAGGGTTGCACGTCTGACCTTGAAGCGTGTCAGAGGAAACGGTGCCGCTGGGTGTGACTGGACAGGTTAGCCCTACCTCCTCTCCAACACTGGCAGACATCACCGTCGTCTGGAATCCAATCTAGTGTTCCCCATCTGTCTCAAGCTTTTACTCCAACATCAGTGTTGTTTAGTAGCAAAAACAAACAAACAACTGAGTCGCTGGTGCGTTGCTGGAAGTCAGTTTAACTCAGCCTGCACATTTTTACTGTGATCTTCAGACGTCTTCACGTTCATCCAAACACGCTGACTGAACATTCATGACGCTATGTCTTTTATTAACTAACGTAGTTTGCTGCCATTCATGTATAAAGATTAGTTACGTGCAGGAATGTTATGTACAGTGTAACACTGACTTCAAGTGAGGCCAAATTTTTATGGTATATTTGCAAAAAGCAGATATATATATATATTTTTTCTCTGTCCTGTATGCAAAAGGTGTTTGTTGTTCTGCAGCTAAACGTCATGGATGCATCACTGCAGTCGTCGCCACCTGCTCATTTCTGTTCGATTGCCAAAGTCAGAATCGGATGAAACGTTTTGGTTACTCATGAAACGGTCAAAATTATAAATGTTACAAGCAGGTGATACCAACCTGGATGCACTTTGTAGCTTTTAGTCCTCAACAAATAAAAAAAATAAAAATTAAAAAAAAGTTTGTCTGCGACGGAGTCTGAATATTCAGTAAGTAAAACGTGTTGGTCAGATTATTGTTTGTTGTTACAGTAACATCCGTCTATAGTTTAGGTGTTTTAACTCTGATCATGAGAAAAACATGTCGTTCAGACATTCATTCTTAACTTTTTGCTTTTATAGGTTTTTTTTCTTTTTAGAACTTTTTAAAAGGTGATTTTTCTATGCCAATAGTTTTAATGTTAAACCTTTTGTACTGATATGTTTATGCAATGATTTTTTTTTCTCAAAGCCTTGTTCCATCATTTCTTTTTACTTTTATTCAGTAACGTTCATTTCTTTAAATCCGTTTTTCAGTGGAGTTGATGAGCAGGGAAAAGAAAAGGACCATAGCTAACGTCGTCTCATTCACTGTGTTTTGTTTTTGTTTTTTTTTAAATTTCATTTGTAATTATTGTGTTGTCAAAATATGGCTGTACAGGTACAAGAAAAAAGTTTGTGAACAATTTAGAATTTTCAGGATTTGTGAATAACACACAAAATGTAGTCTGGTCTTCATCAAAGTCACATTTCTCTAAACTTCTCACTAATAAATCAAGTAATCTCTGTTTTTGTCTGTTTGTTTGAGAACGTACTTGACTGAATGTGGTGTCAAGTGTGAGGAGAGTTAACGGGGGTCTCTGTCTAAGGTAAGATATTTATGTGGCGTTATAGATGAAATATTATTTCACTCTGAGTGACATGTTGTTCCCAGCATCCCTCTGAGAGTGGGGACTGTACAAGTAGACGGGTTTTAGATTTTACGGCATCCTTGAATCCCTTTTAGACTATTCTGACCTTCTACTAAAGATCCCGTTGATGAAATTATTTCATGCACATAAAACAAATATTTCTAAAATAATGTGAAGACTAACACAGTTTGGAATGTACCGTACCCATAAAATGTTAATGCCACTGACAAATGAAATATAAAAGGCTATACTCTGTTTCAGACATAAGGCCATTATTTGACACTGTGCATAAATAGAGTAAACAAATCAACAGCTCTGTGATCTGTGATTCATGGTTTTGTTTGAAAAACACGTGTAAAATCCCGAAATGGCAATTTCATTTATCAAGTATAAAAACAGGAACTACTGAGCAAAGTGCTGGACATGGAAATAAAATATATTACAATGAAATAAATATGAAAGTGAATGACATGAAAAAAGGAGTAAAATCAACATTTCACACTGGATCTAAAGCCAAGAAGAAGAGGTGGTCTTAAGAGCAGATAAAAAAAAAAAAAAATCTCTAAGGAGAGGTCTGTGTTATGTGTAACAGCAGTTGAGTCAACATTTTGGGAGCTGCAATGGCAAAAGCTGTTCCCCCCCCCGAGCCTCCACTGTGACCTGGACACATCCAGGAGCAGCTGGTCAGCTGATCTGTTCGGCCAAGAAAGGGACTGCAAGCGATGCGGCCCAGTGAGTTAGGACGGGGAAAGACCATGTAAAGATTTAAAGACAAAAGAATTTCAAAATGGACGGGTGGCCGGTGCAGTGAAGATAAAACAAGAGTTTCTCTCCGTGCTTCAGTTAAAAGCTGAGACGGGGAGGAGAAGCTACATGTCACAAATGAGTCACATAGTTCCTGTTAAGGTGTTAATGAATACAGCCGCTATGAGGAATCCGTTTACAGCGCTCAACTTTTGTGTCTTACCTCCACAGGAGGATCCTCAGGCTGCTGAGAGGATATCAGAATATGCTATGTGACAAATGTAAAGACTCAATAATGATCATCTTATTCCTCTGCTGACATGACCCGGTGGACTGAAGTCTTCTCTCTGACTCTGAGAACCCTGAAGACACACGATCACTGGTAGAAGTTTCTGTTTCCACAGTCACAAACATCCACACTCGGCGACCTTACTGGACCACAAACTCATCTCTTTTCAGCACGACTGAATATTATAATCCACCTAGATCTCAATGATGTTAAAATGAACATTGAAATGTGACTTCAAAGTTTGAGGCTGAATTTGAGGTCGTGTTAAGGCAAGGCAAGTTTATTTGTATAGCACAATCCAACAACAAGGTGATTCAAAGCGATTATATCAAGATGACCATAAACTTTTGTTTGCCTTCTCCTTCAGCATATCCTGCCACTCTGTGTGCTTATCTTTATGACCAGTTAAAGTTTATCAGACTGTATAAAACACAACCCAACTAGAGCTGGGTTTATAGATTTGTGGGAGCAAGACTGACAGTGGTCTGCATAATTCACACTTGTAGAATAATTTATTTAATTTACCTGTTTCGAATGCTCCGTGTTTCCTCATCATGACATTCCTGATCGTTTTTGTTTTCCTGTACAATGTTTAAACAGCCTCCACTTGGAGCTGCTGAGGAATAGTTTTACTCCAAAGTCGTGCCAGTTCCTGTGGAAGAACATGTGGGAGTGATCTAGCAACGTACAGGGGCCCCTTCAGGTCCTCCTGCCAACAGCTGGCATGCAGATGTGCAAAGAAGCAACACAAATACTTTGTAGTTGTTTTTTCCTGGAAAAATGAGACATATGTGTAAACTTTGTGCAATGATTGTCGTGGTTCACCCTCCGAAGGTTCATCCACTTCTTGAAGAACTCAGAAAGTTCTTTCTTCTTGTTTTTCATCTAATCGTCACCACTGCCTCCCCCCTCATACCCGCACGATGTCGGATCAGAGTTAATCTGCAGAATTAATTCACATCATGGTGGATCCACGCTGGAGGAACGTCAGATCTGAGCTGGACGTTGACATCGCAGACGATGTCTCTACAGCAGTCCCACCTTTTAATGCCGTAAAGCTTCTCTCCTCCTTCATAAAGACCCGTCTAAAACCTGACCGGTCCCTTAGGCTCTTTGCTCTGGGCTGTCTCAGTCTTGGTGCCGAGTGGCCGTGCACAACTTTAGGGTTATGACAGTAGTCCCCACAAAGTTCAGACTTCTTATCTATGGTTCCTGTAAATAACAATTTATTTTAATAAAGTAGATTCATGTTTTTTTTTAGATGTCTTTTTTCATATCACACCATCATGCACAGACCACTTTGTGTCTCACTAAAATATCAGATGTTGCATAACCATGATCAGCGCTTTTGTTACGAAAGTCCCCACTCTTTGTATAGTGATATAATAAAAAGACAGAAATAACAAACAGACTGCTGTTAACTTCAGCTCAGCACCAACACAAGTACCAGTTACAGGAAATAATCGGAGACATTCTCTTACAGTTTCAGAGTATTTGAAAAAAGTCAATTTGAACTTTTTTCCCCTATCTGATGCTATTTCAGAGCTTGGATTGCGTAACTCACAACTTTCAGTGGAAATTGTCCATCAGTTGAGTCATTATGATGCTTCCTCCCCTTCTTGTGTGAACCAGAAGAGTCTCTTTTAGGAGGTGGGGACAGTCGCAGCTGCACGTAAAGACTGTAAACCTGCACTCACTCTCATTCGGGACTGGTGAAGAAAACAGCTTTAAAGGCAGGCAAAGAAGGGCAAGGCACGCATTCAAACTGCAGAGTGGAAAACTACCGCGTGTGCCACTGACAAAGAAGAAAACAACAAACCTGAAGACATCGGCAAAGAAAGACGGAGGATTTTTATTTGTATTTTTGGTGCATCAACCCCACATACAGCTGTCATCAGTGTGGATGAAGTATTTTTCACAGCTGACTGCTAATCCCGGGCAGCCTCTGAGCATCTCTCCTCTGGATCACCCGCTGCACGTCTCAGAAGACACTCAGCAGGCATCTCCTCCTTGTCTCGTCTCCTCTTCATCTGCTGGTTTTTGACATTTCTGACTCGTGGCCTGTGCTTGAGGAGGCAGCAGAAACTTTCACAGGTGAGTGCAAGAGCAGCATGACAGCAAACACGGCTCAGGTATACTGCGCTCGGGTGAAGAATGGGTTTAAAAATATGGACTTGTTGAGAATAAACATACACTGTAAAGTTAAAGCAGCCTTCTCAGAAAAAAAAGCAGATGAGATGGTGGGTAGAGGATGTTTCAGTGCAGAAAATAACACACAAATGTTTACTAAGACAGCACTATGTGTGCGGCATTACCCGTAGAAACAAAGCTGGAATAAATCTGTCTTCATGAATATTCAGTTCCCGTTTAAACAGCTTAACAACAGTACCAAATACAAGTACAGAAATCAGTATCTAAAAGTTACAGTTTGCTGATTTTCACTGAGTTATGTGTCAGACTATTTGTGGTGTTGAACAACAATGATGTTTACATGCATCTTGGTTCTGAGTCACGATCCTGGTTTTGATTATACTTGGTACAAGCTGTTGAGAAGGAATGTATGCTCATCATTACAGGACTGAGGTTTCACATAAAACCCCTGTGTCACGATGTTTCCTGACTTGTCAGGAGCTCAGCACCACTGTAGGTTTCTCAACACCAGAGAAAGTTCTGCAGAAACCTGTTTAAGCTGTTGACAGTCCACAGTGTCCCAGTTTCTGCAGGAGGCATGTTTAAGTTTCTATAAACCAAAAAAATGCAATCGTAACTAGAATACTGTCTTTATATCACTCATGATCTGTTGAGGGTCTCCGTTGGCAGTCTATTACCCCGTATCACTTCTAATAAAAGCTGGTTTCTAGTTCAAACTGCAAGCATGAAACCGCATGAGAGACATATTAGAAATGTTTCTGTTATTCTATACTGCTCAGTAATGTATTACAACAACATCCAAAACTAGAAAAGCCACAGGCTGTCACACCCTGTTTAGCAAGTCAGCAAAAGCACGACAGGACGATCAGCAATAAATCAAATAACTTGACACTCCACCTCCACCCATCACCCACCCGCTGTCTGTGCATACCGAACACAAAGGGACAGATGTCACAGACGATGAGGCTGACCTCTGAGTTGCATTGTCTTAAATCAAACAACTGTTTAGTTACACAGAGAAGACTTACAAACACATAGGCACACTTCACAAATGCTCATTCACAGCTGTAAAATCCAGTTTTTTCTTCTGCTCACTGAAAGAGACTGATAAAGTATGAAACTGCAGTTTATTATGTTAACAGACAAAAGCTGAAAACTCAACACACTAGTCAAGTCATGTCACCTGCTCAGGGTGACAAGCGGTGCAAGTTTTATCTTGATTGTATGTAAATGTGGTGCTGTGAAAATTAAAAAAAAAAAAAAAGAAGAATTGTCTTTCTATCCGAGGTTATTGGAAGAGTGGTTTCAAAACAGGTAACTGATTTCTCCACACAAAATAACCTTGTCGATTTAAATCAGTTCAGGTTCAAAAGGGCCCACTCCACTGAAACTGCTGTGATCTTTGTGGCAGAATCTCTAAGAGCAACAAGCATGCTGCCTTTTATGCCCTCAAACGTCCTCATATACAACCCTCCACAACCCCCTCCTATTCCAAGAGTACCCTCCAGACAACATTATCTCTAAAATTTTAACCCACGCCTGCACTGACTCTACAATTTATTATGTTTACTGTGGGTTGTTTTTCCTCATTTGCTTTGGTTGAAAGTGTCCATAAAATGTGTTAATGTAAAACATTGACATCTTCTCATCTCCACCTGGTGTCCATCTCACTAGGATGGATGCTAGAGAAGAGACGCTGGGCCTCCTGAATCAGATATGGGCCAAGCTGAAAGATCTGCCCAATGCCCACCCGTTACAACTGGGAGCCTTTATCATCATCTTAGCCTTCATCTGTGAGTCTCAGCTCACTTTGCTACATTTATTAAAAGAGAGCTGCTCATTAAACTGCTCTTTTACTCTCCCACAGTGATGGTCCTGCTCATAATGGTGCTGACCTGCGTGAGCTGCTGCTGCTGCCGTCGGACCAAACTAAAAGGGCCCAACATTTAAGTGAAATCTCTACACACAGATGGACCCAATCAGACTATCTTTGAACACTGAGTTGTCAAATGTGGCATCCAAGCATAGAAGACCATTTAACTCAGGTCTTCACTGCAGCTCTGTGAAGCAGGAGTCCTCCAGAATGACTGAAAACTCATTCTCAGGAATCTTGCTCATGCAGCATGGCTGTATGATCCAGGACGATGATTCACCAAAGAGGCCCAACCCTCGATCAACAAAGCACACAAGAAACAGAGAGAAGGGTTTCTTTGGAGGCTACCAAACACACCTGCTCGCACTGCCAGTCTTTCAGGAGGATCGACATTCCTTGGAGCATCCCTGCACTCTGCAGAGCAACAACAGCTCCTCAGAACCAGCTCCAGCTGTCTTATACACAAAAATACAAGATCAAACGTGCTTACAACTAATTAAAAACAATGAGCTGGGCACTCTTATGTAAAAGTCAAAATCATTTCTAGATGATTTTTGTCAACATGGCTTCATGTCGCTGTGATGGACAAGAATCGATAGTTTTACTTTATTAGATGTTTCTATAAGTAATTAATAACACAAGTAAGTATTTTTTTTAAAAGGCAGTACTTTTCTCAGGGTTGACAAAGTACAAGGATGGAGCAAGTCTGTCCTCTGCTGGACAGAAACCTAAAGGACCACAATGATCCAGATAAAATATCAAAATGTCAACTTTATTTGATCAAACTTTAATGTCTTTTCACATAAATGAAGTAAAAGATAATGAAATGGAGTAAACATCTAACCAGAAGTGAAGTAGCATCTACAGTATCTGTAAAGCTGTATAATCTGCAGGTGGATGGGTGAGGTCCGTTTTATAGATATTTTTGCACAGAATGTTATTATAGTCAGTATAAACATTGTGAGGCTGGTAAGTATAGTTACAGTATAATTTACAGATGAATATACATACAGTTGATATATGCAGTGGGATGTGTACTTTAAAGCCTGATATTTACAGTAATATAGTATTTAAATAACAGTGGATTAGACTATTGGTATCTACTGGAGGTTATATAAAAAAGATTACAATGACTATCTAAGGTGGATTCTATAAAAGTAATGGATCAGACCTGAAACTGTTAGAAATGGTCAAACAGTAGTTTACTACTTCCACTGATGTGTATTCAATTAAAAAAAAAAAAGCATGTATTGAATCCTTCCCTTCACTATAACTTCAAACCCAGTTTTGTCCGTCTCGTTTCCAGAACCACATTTTTCCTGCAAAGAAATTTGAGTGATCTCCACAAACATTTGAAATCATTTTCTTTAGAAAACAAATGTAACAAAAGAGAGCAGGATGCGCAGCTCATCGTTACCTAGAATAGGCTAGAAGTCGGTCCGTTTGATTGACATGAAGCGCCGTCCAGAGGGAAACAGGTGAAAAAGATGATGGGAAGACCAGCAGCAGCTTATTGTCCAGGTTGTGCTTCCTGAGGACATCCAGGAAGTGCAGCAACGACTACAACTAAGAACTTAGTCTTCAATGATCCTTTCAAATACTATCTACTAAATCTGTAGAAATTACAATTGTACTTTACTTTCCTACACTTTTACTACCCTTGTTAAGGTCTCACAAAACTACCTTTTTTTGTTTGTTTGTTTGAATCAATAGAAAAACAAATTGCACGGTGCTATGACATCACAGACCCAGATCAGACGAGACTTTTCTAGTTCCCCTTTTTCACCTCCATCTAATTTCACATGTTGTTGCACATCAGTACGTCTGCAGTGGCAGACCCCACCCAGACTTTGTGTGATTGTTGAAAAGTTCATTTTACTACCTTTAACTAGATAAATGAAAAGAGGTGTAGGGACCTGATTGGGAGCTTGGGGGGTGGAGGGGTTTTGTATTGTGTGCTTTTGATCATTTAACTTAAATGTTCACAGACGTTTCAGTTCTGTCAAAACATTATGTCAACTTTTGAAAAAGTGCAGAATATTACTCATTTAATAGATCTGTATAATCCCTCTACGGTCAGACGTGAAATTCTCTTGAACGACGAGATCCCCGGGGAATCCACTCATCATTCATTTCATACATTAACAACCTCGATCAAAGTGTCTCCACCGCGTGTTTCCACTTTCAGTGTATCTGCTTCTCTGTTGACTAAAACAAGCTTTTAACACTGCGCCTCGGGGACCTTATAATGGCTCTGAATACTTAGAAAAAATAAACTTGATGCTCTCACTAGCAAAGTAAAAGCCGTTGAGTCATCCGGCTATAATCAGTTTCCAAGAGATTAAATCAGTATTTCAAAAGAAAAACTCTTTTTTTTCTACGCCTTGTTTTCTGAACAAGGGCATAAGGAGATTACTTCTTACTACTTTTACGTCACTGTTGGATTATAACAAAGTATATTTTCTTGCATTGCTTACATGTATTTCATGAATGGATTAAAAATTAAAAATTAAAAGAGCTTATCGCTTTTGTTTTCAGTATTATAATTGATATTGTTCTCTAAAGTCTGTACTAACTTTGGAAAAAGGTTTAAATGTGCTCCTAACTCTGGTTTCAAGTAAAGTCAAGCCTGGACGCAGGAACGAATATCCTGCTGAAAATGTGAGATTAACCCCCGCTGCTCCTGGCTGATCTGTGATGATGGAGGAGGGAAGGAGAGGAGAAAACCTGCCAAACAACCTCAGAGGACTTCCAGGACATCATCTATTTGCTCTTCTTTATGTGTCTTTTTAACAGAAACGTCCATTTCTTACTGTAGTCGCCTGTGAATCACTTTGGCTCTAAATGGTTAAACGTAAATGTGTATTTTCAGTGATTAGGCTGTTGGAGGGCGGAGATTAGGATTTTACTCAGGTCAGAGGTGCACATGGTCTTGTAAAACTACGGGAGCACTACACCGATCAATGGAGTCTGAATTGCTTCATGTTTGTACTCTACACTTCATTAAATATTAAAGGAAATCGACCTTACAATCATGTTCTGGAGGAGGTTGAGCTTTATTTGGAAATCTGACAGGCATGGCTGAACAGTGAGCTCTCACTTTAAACAAACATCAACAAAAGAAAAAAACAAAACAAAATCAAGACAGCAGCACTACAGGTAAACGATACTAGTGTCTGAGAATGTCATATTAAACATAAATCCACTTGCCGATGTACTCAAATCACTCAGACACACACACGCACGCGTACGCACACACACACACACACAATCTTCAAGTGAACATCCTCCAATAATAATCACACTATATCCAGAGGAAATCTGAGCACTTAGAACAATTACCCACAGTGCAATTCATCTAACTATACACAGATCATTTATATATTTTATCTATATAGGGTATTCAATAAACAGTTTTCCATTTAGACAGTTTCAAAGTCTTTATATCTCTTCATAAATAGTGAAAAAAAAACTGATTCAAAAATGGTCCCCGAAAAGAAAATGAAAAAAAAATGAAATAAAATACTAGTGTCCACAATTTTTCAGCAGTCTCAAAACAGAGAATGACAATTAAAAACCACCAACAAAAGACAAAAAGGAGGGGGAGTGGGCAGAGGGGTAAACGTTGATATTCACACTCACAGCACAGACTGGTTACTACAGATACTGGGGGTGGGAGGACTCTGGATCACTGTACAGTTTAAGATTAGACAATATATCAGGCAGACTGTCCACACGTCATCTCACAACAAACACTACATGTTCATGCCCATTCTGTACACACACAAGACCTGACACAACTGGATGGCTTGAAACAATATGGAATAGATCTACTGAGGGCAGAGCTGTCAAAGTTGACCGCCAACATATTTCTGCTGCCATCCCATCCTGTCAGACCCACAGGGTGTCATGAAGAAGGTGAAAATCTCCTATTTGTTCTTGCTGCTTTGATGTGGAATGAATGAGATGGTGTTTGATGGAGACACTTATTTCGTAGATAGGATGAGGGCCACAATGAGGCCGTAAAGACCCAGCACCTCGGCGAAAATCAGGATCAGGATCATGCCCACGAAAAGCCGAGGCTGCTGGGCAGTGCCTCTCACGCCGGCGTCGCCCACGATACCGATGGCGAATCCAGCTGCCAGCCCGCTCAGGCCCACGCTCAGACCAGCGCCGAGGTGCAGGAAGCTCCTGATGGAGGGAGCCAGAAGAAATCAAATTAGTAAAGGTGTCATGATTTCCACCTTGGAATTTATATTTATTATTGTGGTCATTCAAGTTTGGATACTCTATCATGCATCAGAAGTCTTTACAGCCAGTGAGAAGTAAAACATTGAAATGCTTCTTTGACTCTCTGAGACCCAATAAGTTCCCATATAAAGTATAATATCTGCTGCTAGACTAATAGGACATGTATCATGGATTAAGAGTGAGTGTAGATGTCAGTTGGTAAAAACATCTTCTTAATCCAGGAATGAGGGACAAATGTGTAATTTTAAACAGAGTAAATCTAAATGTTATGTTTGATTCATTTGTTTATATTCACATTTTGGACTGAGAAGTATCACAAGACTGAAAGTAGAGATTTCTGTAGCAGAATTATGTTTTAGCATATCATGTCAAAAAGAGGAAAAAATTAAAAATAGAGAGATGAAATATGTCTCTTAATGTAACCAATTATTGGTCAGAAATAGATTTAAAAGACTTGATCTTACTTGTAAAGGCTGACTCTCTCAGATATGTTATTTGCTATCAGCACAGCTACCACCAGCCCATAGATGGCGATGATACCAGCCATGACCACGGGGATGATGGACTTCATGATGAGCTCTGGCCGCATCACCGACATGGCAGCAATGCCTGTGCCGCTCTTTGCCGTCCCATACGCTGCTCCTAATGCTGAAGAAGAGAGATGAGATGGTCACTATTAATCTGTTTATTCAGAGCACATACTACACATTTCAACGAGACTGTAAAAAAACTTAATTGAAGCTTAAAGATGGTGACACTTTAAAAACACACTCTTAAAAAATCTCTCTGTAATAGTGACTTGGTCATTAACTTTTAGAGTATTGCATTTATTTATTTATTTTTTAAAAATCAATTTACAGTGACCCCTCGCTGGCAGGAATAAATAAATACATAAAAAGATTACTTCACCTCCTTCACTAAACCTCCCCTGGTTAGTAACTTCTACAGTGATTAAAGTGATAAAGTGGAATGATGTAATACCACCCACTAGTCACTTTGAACAGTAGGAGTATGTGGAGTTAGGTAGGAATACGTTTTTTTAAGGATATAAACTCCTTAATAAACAAAGAAGTAATTTCAGCTATAAATCAGAAGCCATACTTATTTAATTTTAACACTCCCTGAATGTATGATTATAAAATGTTGAACTAAAAGAGCAAACCAGTAATGACAGAATCTGTCAATAGAAAATAAGAGGAAAAAGTTGTAAATCTGTTTGGAAAATTGATCTTAGATTCTTGAACTTATTGAGGTGAAAATCAGGGCAATAATTAATTCTGACACTTTATTTAAAAAAAAAAAAAACCTCAAGTGTAGATGTGACACAAGACTGCAGAGAAAAAGGAGCAAGTTTTTAAAAACTGTGAGATGTGAAGAGACAATAAAACAGTAAGTGGAAGTGTAACATTTTATTTTGTTTAGTAGAGTTGGAAGAAATGTTAAATATTCAGTGTGAACAAGTGCTTCATTACAATGACACTATCCAGCAGTTTTGTTTTTTTTAAAAAATGCTATTTGAAATAAAACTGAATTTGGACAGATGGTGGTCATTTCATCAGCTAGTCAGTGTTACTGAGGAAAAAATTATTTTACACTTATTTGAGGGGGGAAAAATAATAATAATAAAGTGTGCAGAAGTCAAAAAAATAAACTAAAAAATAAAACACATTTTTAATGGCTCACTGCCTGTTTTTCCTGACTGTTTTCTGCAAAATAATGTGCATGTAAAAAAGACATAGTTTGTAATTCAAGTGAATGAAGAAAAACTTAAAATGCAAAAAAAAAAAACAAAAAAAACCAAAACAACACACACACACACACACACACACACACACACACACACGAGAAGCCAAGGGGAAAATAATACATAAAACCAACATAAATGTTTAGTTATGGTCTAGAGTCGCCACAAAAACTGGATTCACTTATGAGGTTACAGACAACATTTCACAATGGAAAAGTGCAAAACTTGAAAGGATTTCTTGATCATTGTTTAAGTTGTTGTCTCGTTAAAATGTATATCTTTGTGTTGGCTGATAATCATGCACACACTAGTGAAGGTCACTGTAGATTATCCTAGGTTTTTCTGCATGCATCTTTGTCTGTTCTGACTAGTTTCCCAGCATCTCTACCAGGGAAAAAAAAAAAAATCAACAGAAAATAACTCAAGGATAGCAATAAGGTAATGTTTTACTATCTGCTGCCAGACTTCCAGCAGGGCTCATGTGCCTTTGTGCCTTTTATTGAGGAATGGGCTCCATCTGGCCACGCTTGCATACAGGCCTGATTATTGTAATGCTGCAGAAAAGGTTCGTTTATCTCACCAAAAGATTGATGGCTCTCATTCACAATTACTGACTTGTGCTTTCCCATCTGGCCAAGCCCCTTCATCCTAATGAATTAGACTGGAAAATCTTGGTGCAAAGTGTTTCCAAATTTCTGCTGTTTGATAAAGACCAACGCTGCTGGGCTTTTGTCAACTTCAAACACTGCAGGGATTTTGTGGCCTTCACTATATATGCAAGCTGACAACAATCTCATCTTACAGATCCACTGCCTCAGTTACTTGGGTTTCATTCTGACATACATTATCATCTGTTACACTTTACAGAGAAAGGTGTATTTAATCATTTAACCACCGATGGATGTCAGTCAATTTACATAAGTATCTTTAAGATCCACTGATGCACGTGGGATAAATCTGAACTGAGCTGTAAATGTAATAAGAATAGCTGACAACTTCAGTCATATTTCTAATAATACATTCTGCTTTTTTACATGCTTTGACACACGGATGGCCAGTACAATCTTTTAATGAAATAAGTATTTGTCCAAAGGAGCTATAACAGTAGAAAACACCATTTATAGCAATATAACCTGTAAAATTTATGCCAGTATGCGGTTCTCCTCACTCAAGATACTGCCCTGCCTCCTACCTTCCTCTTGTATTTTTCAATACACCAAGATTTACAGCAACAATTAATTTTCATTGTTAACAGCTTAATTTATTTTTAGATAGTAACACGTGTATATTTTCTTTAGGTATCGATGCAGTTTTGAGCTAGAACAGAATATGTGTTTGCAACTGAATGGCAACTAAAATCAGCACAGGAGGCTCTGGAGCCAAGTCAAAATAAATTTCTATTTAAAGCCTCTGACAAGACTAAAAAATATTATTCTGCTTAAGTGGTAGTGTGGATAAGGTCCCTACAGACAAAGTGAACTAATTTTAACTTTGTATGCGTATAGAAAGTGTATAAAAAGGTATGTTGGAACATGCAGTTTGTCTGGTTGCTGCCACCCTGTCCCGATGTCCTCTGTACTAACATAAACTACCATTTCTGCAAACGTATATTCTGTTCTAATTCAAAATTGCTTTGATTAACTCTGTTTTGCCCCCAATAAAAGTTTACAGTATTGACCAGCTAATAACAGACGAAGGAATGATTTATCTCTGATATGTTCCTTTAATGCATTTATCTGCATATTTTTTAAAAACATAAACATGAAGTGAAATATAGTGTTTGTGTCATAAAGTATGGTAAAAATGTGCTGAAGATCTTTTTAGACCAACCTCAAGAGTATAATCGTTTTAAACCGTTCACATCAGCCTTATCAATGGCAGCCTATCTGTGAGATGCATATGTAAACGGATGTCCTTATTTTACACACAAGTGCTGCTGAATTCAAAACACTGACATTATCAGGGTTATTTTAATCTGTGGATATCAATTTTATACGAGAGAGAAAGAAAGAGAAAGAGAGA
>JAOWBL010000023.1:11346322-11356349 GCA_028564865.1 Zenarchopterus dispar
AAACACTGACATTATCAGGGTTATTTTAATCTGTGGATATCAATTTTATACGAGAGAGAAAGAAAGAGAAAGAGAGAAAATCAGTGACAGCTGGTTAACAGGCTGTTTCACCGAGTACTATTTTGTTATTCAATTCTGATACATTGATGAAGGAAAAAATGTCATCAAGAAGGGATTATTATTCAAGTAGTATTAAAATACAGTACAGTACATGACAACAGAGACAGGCGAGAAGAAAATAGGTGAAAACAGTGAATACTGAGAATAAATATATTATAGAATGATAATAATAAGATGATAATATAATGTGATATAAAGTACTTGGTGTCCTAAGGTACCATTATCCAATTTATAACAGAAAATATTCGTAGAAAACAGTCTCATATGTATCTCCCTGTTTGGTTACAATTCTTTGGCCATATTATTTAGCCAAACTTGGTCATAGACTGATGGGGAAAGAAAAAAAAACATACATCCTGATGTCTTAAACATAGTAAATCACACAAAGATGTGAAGACTTTCCATTATCTGTCATTTTTGCTTAAAAGATAAGCAAGCAAATTTAGCCTTCAATTCTACAATGTCACACAAGACATAAAAAGTTAGTGGTGTCATGCATTCAGTTTCCTTTATATAGATCCAAAACATTTTTTTTCAACGTTGAGAACTTTTAATAACGAGGATGTGAAGTTAAGATTTAATAATTTAACCACCACTGAAAGGACATTTTGTCCTTACAAAACAATGATGCCTTTGCACTATATACAAGGGAAGGGGGGGGCTTTTAAAAAGGCATAGCCAGTCCTAAGTACACTTCAAATTAAGCACAGACGTCAGATGTCAAATATGATGGTTTTTACACAGACTGCAAAAGTAATTGTAAGAGTGGGCTTATCTCTCGCTCACATTCACTCAAGCGCAAGTGGTCACCAGGTTAGTTTCTAACGCTCCAGGAATTCCTGGTCTGATATCTAATATTAAAAACAGGGAGTGTTCGGGAAAATAAAGAGCTAGTAAGGGTGTGGAACACAAGGTATCCATTGACTAAACTGATTTTGAGAGGATTTTTACTGATATACCCATCAGATACCTGTAAATAAGCCAGAACACATTTTAACTTCTTCAAGAGTAAAGATATTCAGCTAATATGTGAACTCTTACTTGACATCAAGCTTTTGTGGCATATCTACAGTTTCAGGACCACGGGGTGTTTAATCTTGGCATTTTTCATATACACTAAAAATGTTATTTATTTTATTTCAATTAAATAAAAGTAGAGTGCAAAAATCTGACTTTGGTGGACATCAGAAATCAGAATATTTTTACGGGTTAAATTGTTTTGAGAAAATTAAATCTATTCTTAATGTTTTGAAAGCTTATTTGGAAAATATATCATGAGGAGACAGCTAAGATTAATTGAGTAGCATTTTTCAGTTAGTATCACTGACATTTCTTCTCCTTCATGCATTACAAAGTGTTTTGATAAATTCTGTTTAAAAGAAATTAACAGGAAAAGAGCAGCATATTCAATAGTAAGCATCTTTTGAGGGGTGGGGGCTTGAATTATTATGAAACAGTCTGTAATTTTCACGGACAGAAGGCATCGAAACCAGCCTCCTCATTATTTAAAAAAAACAAAAAACAAACTCAAATCGTGGACATAACCGTCTGCTTCAGCAGAAAATAAAAACGCTGATCAGTTCATCTTTGTTTAAATTTCTCCCATGGAAACCATATTGCAAAACTAAACGAGTATATTTCCTCTGACAGTGGATGGATGTACTTCAATCAGTATGCATGACCGACGGTGAACAGCCTGAGTGAATGAATGAATGAATGAATCGATGAATTTTCCCTTTAACTTCTCACACTGGCTCTTAGGCCTCGATTCTGCCTCACCTATATTTCAACCACGAGGAACCGTGAGCTTTTGTAAAAGTCGAAAAATATTAATAACCTTTAAAGTATGATTCATAATGGTCCATCGCGTGCTCTCTGATAACTTCATTATAACGGATTACACATGGCCTGACAGGGAAAGCTGCCACTTCGGGGATGGTCTGCGTCACCAGAAGACGCCGTCACAGCTGGAGCATGACCCAGCTCTCCCAGAAGGAGGCAGTTTGCTACGATGTTAGCGATGTGAGAAGCCTGCGGTCAGCAGCTTGACGTCGATGGATCCGTTCCCCGCCTCACCTTCGCATCCCCAGCAGGTGCACGAACGGTGACCGCCCCCGCGACCAGCGACGCGGTTTCTCTAACGACAGCTGGCGTTTCTAGCACCCTGGTGTGAATTCAGCTTGTGACTGAGCTACCTCGACATACTGGCAGAGAAATAAAGGTGTCAAATGAAGAAGGTGGTGTAGTTACCGCTGAAGACCATGGCCGCAGAGGCTCCCATCACAGCGAAGAAAGGCGAGTACTCGGGGCTCTCCTCAGAAGACATTTTCGCACTTCTCTTGAGGCGATAAAGCTACAAGGCAGACTGTAGTCTCTCCGGGGATTCCCCTATGCCACAGTCACCTCTGGACAGGTTAAAACACTGTGATGGGACGGCAACGTAGCTGCCAACAAGACCGCCGGTGTAGAAGAGGAAAATGGCGAAACGGAAAAAGTCACATGATCAACCATCTCAGAAGGATCCAATTGTGTTGACGCGGGGGTGCTTAACCAAAACAGACTACAATATCAAATTACTGATGTTTATTCGGTCATAGGCCACCTTGTATTTTTTTTAATTTCATAGAAAATGTTAAAGCGATTGTATATTATGGGTATTTATGATATTGATTCTATACAAATGTTGTACAGTTATATATTGTGGTATGTTCTGCTGCAAGTACACAGACTGCAGTTGAAATGCTAGTCGTCACAACCCGCTGGCGTATTCATTATTTGGCACTTAATCTTCTGTAAAATCAAATAAAAAGCAGAAGACTTCTTTATTTCCAAACAACAACTATAAGCAAATTTTAAAATTAGTTTCATGTGTTCACAAGACAAGCAAGCTGGAGCCACAGCCTGGAGTTGCGGTTGTCAAGGTGACACTAAAATGAAAATGGGTGTTTCTGAAGTCAGCTAAAGGGACATTTCCCTTCATAATTTTCCTTCACCAGAAAAAATGTCTTCTTTTGTTCAAACTTTGTACGCGATTTTAATATTTCCACACTGTTAATTTTTCTCTTTTAAGTTGTCAAAAACTATATTTTACATTCATAGCATCTCAGTGAAAATGATGATTTGTTGAAGTCTGTAGTTTTTATCTGCTGTGACCTAATTTTAAAAAAAAATTAAATGTCAAGAAAAGTGCCAAATTTTAATACTTGTGGAAAGTGTAACTGAACAGATTCAGAAATGCTGAAAAAAAATCCATAAAAGTCCGTAATAGTTAAAGAGCCCAAATTTTATTTGGCCTTAATGTGTGAAAAAAGGCTACAAAAATTTGTGATCTCATATTAATATGTCCAGGGACATTTATGGTTGCACCTAGACTATTATAGTATTCTAATATACTAAGAGCTAAAGTCTGCTTTAAAAATATGTACACTGGTAATAATACATAAACTCCTTGCCTTTGTTCAGCATACTAAGATTTTATTTTATTTTTATTTATCTATTCGAATGGGAGAAAGGGAACAAAATCTCTAAGTATAGTCCCATCTCTTGTCTTTATTGATAGCTTTTCTTTTGCCTGAGCATATTCATTTCATTTGATAACTAAAATTGCTGTAGATTTCCACAGCCATGCTTAATTATTATTATACAATATTAACTTTCTTTTAACACTGAAAAATGCACTTCATTGCTACAATGCCAGCAAAACGTTTTCCTTTTTTGCAGATATTCTTTAATGTCATTAAATCAAAAAATAGATTTTTTTACTTTACTCTTCATCACAAAATTTGACATTTCTAGTTTTTTAAGCACCCCACAGATAACACTCACTACTAGGTTGGAGCACGGCCTCTGGGAATATGTGATACTGAAAAATTGTTGGCATAGAAAGACTTAACGGTACTCCACCAGCCTATCAGATTTAACCCTTGGGCAGAGCTTCTTTTTCAGAATTAATGTCATTCTTTCAGAAGAGTGCATTGAATTTCTGATATTTCCCAATTAATATTAAGTATGTTGCAGCATTATAGAGACTTCTAATGTATAACATGCTGAGGATTACAAAGAAAAAATGTACAGCTAATAGGCATCAACATACTTGTCTCTCAAAAGACCTTTGAAAATGTTCAAATGTCTCATGTGATTGTACCTACACTGAAGTTTTGTTCTGAAATGAAGAGGGGGAAGCAGAGCAGCTGAAAGTGCATAGTAAACACGTGACTGTCAGTAGCCTCTAGATCACATGTAAAAAAAAAAGATAGTACCTTTTACTCTGGAGCTCAATCATGTGACTTGTTTATGCTCAAAGTATGATCAGCACTTCTCTACAGCTTCAAAATGTCCAGCTTTTATTTTCACCCATACACAAATTTCTTTTATTACTATTATTATTTTTTAATGATTGTTTCATTTAGGGAAATTGATTGCCGATCAAGCATGGTGGATTTTAGAAAAAAATGAAAACAGGATTTTTAAAAACAAAACTGTTTCCCCAGAAAGAAGGGCCAAGTAATCTAAGGTTTGTCATTTGATATGGATAAATTGGAAAAATATTAGAAAATGTCAGAAACAGAAACCATAGATACTGAGATGTTGTGATCCCAATTTAATAGAAAAACAAATCAATGTATAATTGCTCATTAATTTGAACCATTTAAGAATAAAGACGTAAAATGTGAAAGTTGTCACGTTATGGGACTCACTTTGTTACAATTCTGCTATCTAAACTGGAAAAACTTCTGCATGTTGGAAGTGGTTCTGTTTAATGTGCTTACATAGTTAGGATTTTTTAAAATTCTCTCTCTCTATATATATATATGTAGAATAATATATATATATATATGTGAAAATTTGAAAATGTTGCATCAAGATTTTCAAATCTTCAATTAAACTCACTTTATTTATCCCCAAAGGCTAATTAATTCATTAAGTATATATTTATATATACAACATGATCCAGTGAATGGTGCCCCTCATCCTTCTTCTCTTTCTTTTCTTCAGCACAATCCACACTTATTGTTCTTGTAGTTTGTAGTGCTGGTCTGCTCCTCTTTTTCTCTTCTGTAATGTTTGCAGGTCAGAGCTTCCAGACCTTCATGCTGACCTGCAGTCCCTCCCTCTGACCACCTCAGTGTCTGCTGTCTACACCTGTTTATATAATTGTCTCTGTAATAATTCAATTGAACATGTATCAGTCATATGTACATCAAACTCTTATTTTTGCAGCTAATGACTACCAATATATTTCATCTTATGTGCCACTGAAAACATATCTGTGCCTGTCCTTAACTCCGTTCTTCACCCTCTTTTTCCTATCTTCCTTTCCTGCTCTACCTAGCTGAAGGCTTCCCCCTTATGGTCCTGCTCAAGGTTTCTCCCCTCCTAAAGTGGAGTTGTTGCTTGCCACGTTTTGGCTTAAGGTTTTTCTCCAGCTATGGGAGTTTTTACCTGCCACTGTTTATGTAATAATTGCTCGGGGGTCATGCTGGGTCTCTGGAAAGTACCTGGAGACAACCTGTACTGTAATCGATGCTATATAAATAAAATTGAATTGAATTGAACCTATGTCAGTCAGCAGAATGATTCTTAGTGTCTGCAAACGGACTTATGTGACTAACAAAAAAATGAAAGATGCCTGATATGTTTGGAGAAGCTTGTATAACTTGCCATGATGCCGTCAGTCTAAAAGACTCCACAGCGCCATCTGTTGGCGGATTTGCAGACCAGAGTTTAAAAAGACTATTCCTTGTAAATTACAACTTCAAGCGAAACAGTGAAAATGTATAAGTTTAGTCCAACACTTTATCATATATTTGTTAACAAAAAATAAAAGATTTTTTTATTTCCTTTGTATTGTCACTAAAAGTTATGGAAATCCCATCATGCTGCAGATAAGACCTGCTCTCTCTGGGATAGTGAAGAAATGGAGCTCTTTGGAGATGCAATGCAGTAGTTTGTCAACAAGCAAGGAAATTAAACCTAGAAAGAGTACCTACCTTTAGTAAAACGAAGGTGCATTGATCATGTGACATGGCTTTTAGTGCAAGAGTTTCTCAGTGTATCAAAAAGGAAAATATACAGTTTTAAACTGACCAGAATTGTATTTGATAAACATATTTAAAAAGAGCTGAAATATACAATTTCCATTAGACCTCTGCAACCCTAAAACAACTTACACCAATATGAGCAGGAGCAATTACCACAAAAGTAAATATTACTAATTCAGTGTTCTGGGTAATTTTTTTTTTTTTTTAATGATGAGGATTTTTCCCTAATTTTTGTGGAAGGTGAACAATTTTGTACATTTTATAAAACTATTATTGTAATCATAATCATTTATTAATCTGACCAGAACAGTAGAATATGCTTTTACCCCATTACCCTATTATGTAACATTTTTATGTTGTATTTTTCTTTTTAAGATCTTTTTTTTTTTTTTTTAGATTGACTGTATACAGAAGTATGTTGCAGGTATTAGACTCATGATTATACACACACACACACACACACAAGGACTAACAAAATGTTACAATAATATTACTGGCAAACTGCAGTTTAATGAAAACCAGGTTAAAATAAAAACACTTTAATGTAAGCAGACATTTAAAAAAAAATCACCATCAATATTCTACACTATCACACTTTGCACTAACACATTATAGCTTCTGTATCTGTAGGGACAGGTCAGTGTTAGGTAATATGCAAATGTATGAAAGACAGATGTCATTGGCTTTATGTGGAAGTGTAGAAATCCAAAGTGTAGAGTGAAAACTCAGTGAATCAAGGCCAGACCAATGCTTCTCAACACTGTCCAGCTTGACCCCTAGCGCACACACCCCAAAAAACACATGAATCCTAAAAGTTAGACCTGTGAACAGAATTCTAGCACATTTTTTGCCAAATTTACCATTTCTTATTCACACCTAGATTGCCCTATTACTTATCCTGAATCTTTAAAAAAAAAAAAAAAAAAAAAGATTAAAAAAATAGCCCTCTCTCTGCTCCAAATCCATCTCACAGCCATCATTTGAAAATGATCTACAGGTTAAGCAAAGCTTGGTAGTCACATCAGTGTGGATCAGAGACATTTAAATGTGCACCTTAAACAGGAGAACCCAAATACCTGCATTTGATTTACAAGATCAAATTCTTCAACGTTCACCGGTTTCATCACCACAGAGCGAGATTGTTGAGTAGTCGCTATAAAAATCTGATAACTGTTGCTTTAAAAAAAAAAAAAGAAAAAAAATCCAAACACACGTTGGTGTTTGTGTGACTCTCAAAAATCTTCCATACACTTAAACCATGCACTTATTCAGTCCATGCCCCCAGAACGACTCGTAAACGGGATAGCAATATCAGCAAATGTGTTGTGGTTGCTGGAAAACACGAAGGACAAAGATAAGGCATCACATGCTATTCTTGGCAAAGCTGCGTGAAGTGAAAGTGTGGCACAGCAATGACTCAAACGCGGGATGAAGAAGCTACTCTGGAACCCTTTTAAGTTGAATAGGTACAACTTTAAAAAAGAAAAAAAAAGTCATGAAGAAAGGCGAGTTTTTCCCTTTTCAGTCCCAGCCGTTGTCCTTTATCATGTGGGAAAGTTCAATGATGTACTTCCCCTCCTTGTATTTCTGACTGAGTTCAAAGGCTTGTTCCTGCAGAAAAAAAGGGATGGATTTGTTTCAAAAAAGGACATACTTAGCTTATTCCCTTTTCATGAGTGAAGCAGCAGGATTTAAAACCAAATTTCAAAGTCTTTACTTCACAGAAGAAAAGGATCTGGCATATTTCCATTAAATATCTTAAAACCAATAATCTAGCTGCATAATGTTGTCTAAAGGTGGCAGTGTAGTTCCCTTTAATAAAAGGAGAAGTGGCCAGCTGGAAACTTAACTTTGAAGGAAGTGATGCAAACAAAATCTGTTACTTTTGGCCAAGAAAACCATCTAGAGGAGTTCTGGGAGATTCTGGATTTAGTCTTTCACCTCTTTGGCCATTTTTGTTTTTCCAGAGACAGAACTAGCCGACTCTTCATAAGACCAGTCGAACGAGTTTTTCTTTCCATACATAGAGAATAGATTTGAATTTTGCATTTCCTCCTGCCATTTCGTGCCACTAATCTTACTTGAAGGCGTCAAAACCCGCCTTAAAGTTAAAGAGGCTTCCTCAACATGATATTGAGGAAGCCGTTTCAACTTTCACCATCTAGGCAACCTTTTTCAAAGAAGCAAATTCAATATATGAATCATAAACTGTGGCTGGTGCTATAGTTTCATTGGGCATCTACAGGACCTAAACATTTACAAAGTGTTAAGTTCACAACAGAGGGAGTTATTCTACCATAAAAGGCACTACAACAGAGCATGGAGGAACAGGTGCTTACATATTTCCAGCCAAGTGTGGTGTGACAGTTTTCACAGTAGATGTCAGCCACGGCGTGAAGTCCTGTCAGCAGCAGCCTCTCCTCTGCAGGACCACAGCCGACATTGACCCTGAAACCACACGCAGCGCCATCAAACAGCAGCCATTCACTGAATCACAGGGGACTCGAATATCTTAAATACCCTCATGACAATATTAAACAGCACAGGACTTCTGTTGCAGCCCTGTTGACTTTATTTCCTTTAAAGGGAAAAGTTCTTGAAGGACACCTCATACAAAACAGATTAAGGTTTAAACCAAATAAATTCTGATATTAGATTAAAGGCTAATGTTATTTTATATGCTCACATCTCAGTGTGTATTCCTGACCCACTAACCCAGGAGAAGCGTGACTAAAATGAACTAAGCCAACTTCAGGGTCCAATGTAGAGCAAATCAAGTGATCCGTTGACAATGTGGTTTGTGTAAACACATCTGATACTAGGAATCTGCTTGAAGAGAGACATTGACTACTCAAGAAACCATAAGCCTGTAAAATAATGATCATATGTGAGGTTGTTCAAAAGAGATTAAAGGAAATGTATGTTTAATCCAATGAATATATTCAATAAAAGTGAAAATCTTTAATGCTTTTGCTGCAAAGTGCCCTTAGATGACTTTTGTTGGGGATGAACTGAACTAAATGGAATAAGTCAGCCGTAAAATTAAACCTGATTGTATTGTAGAAGTAAACTAAAATAAGCCACTGCTGTACTTTCAGTGTGCCAGTAGAAAAGTTAGGCATGAAATACTCACACAGAGTTGAAGAGGTAAGCTCTTCCCTGGCTGCCCTGGAAAGACTAAGAAATGAGAAGCAAGAAATCAGATAAGAAGTTCGAACTTAAAATATGGAAAGTCTTAACTTTAACTTAAAAATCTGGAAGATCTGTTTTTTTAAATATAAGTTTCTTACAGTTTTGACTATCTTTAATTTGTGCGTGTGTGAACTTTAAAGCAGTGTACAAGTCCTCAAAAATCCTCATTAACCACAAATGCCTGCAGCGTGATTACCTTGGAGATAAGATCGTCATGGTTAGCCAGATGGGCGCGGCAGTGCACGCAGCTGTAACGACGGTGGCACGAGTCCAGGTAAGCCTGGAAAGTCTTGGCTTTAGTCAGCTTTACCATATCTGAAGAGGAGGAAGAGAGCAGGAAGAAAATATTAATTTCTGTATAAAGTACAACAATCTGTGCATAAAGGCTTAAGCTTCTGGAATAATGTTGTTACAATTATTCTTAGACCAGGTAAAAGCTAGACTAATAACTCTGTCAGAGATAATTGAAACAAGCAGGTTTTCAGATTTTACACTGGAAAGCTTTAAGGGCTTAACTACTAACCATAATCTGGTTCTGCTGTAAGAGCTGGAGAAAATTGGGTTTTATATACACACATGCAAACACTATACATACATACATATATATATATATATATATATATATATATATATATATATATATATATACATACATATATATATATATACATACA
>JAOWBL010000023.1:11368961-11426280 GCA_028564865.1 Zenarchopterus dispar
TATATATATATATATATATATATATATATATATATATATATATATATATATGTGTGTGTGTGTGTGTGTGTGTGTATTTCTAGATGTTTATGCATTTCTAGTCAAAATAGGAAGGTACGTTATACTATACTACTAGTAGTATTTTGTTTTAAAGAAAGAGGTATAATAGTACTATACTACCTTTCTGATTAATGTGTTAAAAACATCGTTATTCAATGCAAACTTTCTACCCTATTTCTGGGGGGTGAAATGCAAAACGTTGCTCTTGACTGAATTAAAAAAAAACAATGAAATAAAGGTTTACAGAGTGAAAGTAATACACCACTGCAGCTTGCTTCCTGGTTCACAAAGGCTTGCACATATAACATCCGCCTCAAGAAATGCAACAGTTAAAATTAAACTCAAGTCTTTCAACAAACACTTCTTAAATAGTAATGGCCGTGTGTTGGTCGTGATTTAATGCCATTCGCGCCTCTAAACGGCCGGGTATCCCCCAGCAACAGCAGATTTCTGCAGCTAACCCGTTAGCCACACAATGTCAACAGACGGCAGCTAACAGCGGCGCAGATACGCACTGCAGAAAACTCCTGCTTTTGTGTCCACTCACCTGATCAAACACGAGCCCTTCACAGTCTACACGCCAGCCCAACGCGACTGACAATTAAAAAACACCCGAAGAAAGGAGCAAATCACGCGTTGTGTCTGTCTGGGTCGGCTGGTTGCAGCAGAGTCGACCATGCGCTTCAGGCTCGGAGGGAAAAAAAAAAAAAAAAAAGAAAAAAGAAAACACAACACAACCTCCTCCTGGTTGTCGCAGCGGCGTCCGTTAACCCGCGGTCCTGCTTTGAATGCGAACCAAATTGCAATTTTCTGTTTCTTCGGCTTTCGTTAAAACAAAAGCTATAACTCGACAATGCTGGCAGGTTGACAAGGAGAAAGACAAATGACCCTAGCGGGGAAAGAATGCGGTTTGTTTATGAAAACACGCAGATGGAGGAAGTGCGAAGAGTGCAAAACAAATCCCTGTCGACCAATAAGAGCCCATCGAGTGACGTAAGAATGTGGGTCAACCAATCAGATTCGACTTATGTGAACCTTTTATGGCTATCAAAATCATTACCCTGCTGGTCCAGTTTCATAAATGTCGTTCGTGGGTTTCTCTTTTCCTCGTTGTAGGTTCAGGGTAAGAGTCGTTTGGTAGTCAAGGAGCAAACAGTGACTTAAAGGATCGAGTATTAGTTGATAACATTCAGAAAACCTCTAATATTAGTAAACAAGAAGAGTATGGAGGAGGCTGTGTTGTTGTGGTTTCATGGTTACTTTGTATGTCAGACTCAAAACAGCCTCATGGCCACATGAAAGGATTTTAACTCCTACACAAAACCTGACACTGAATTCAAATTATACATTTTCTCAGTTTCAGTTTCTAAACACTGTTTCACAAGCTGAGCCAAAATAAAGCTTATGTTTTATTGTCTTTTTTTCTTTTTCAGTTAAATCTGTAATTAGTATTTCACAGTCTTGTTTTGTCTGGTTAACAGTCAAAAATCCCAGAGGTGTAGTTAAAAAGCAATGGTGGATCATTAAAAGGACTAAATTATTGTTTTTGGGGGATGACCAGTTGATTCTTTAACCAGTTGTTTCAACTTTGATTGACATCGTCTCCCAACCAAGTATTTACTTTATATCAAAACCCCACTGTATTATAAAAATTTACAAACATTCATTCATTCATTCTGTGCACAGAGTCACATATTCAAGCCTTTGCCATCGTTTGCTTTATGTCCCACTAACTCAGTTGTCACACTGCTTGGCACAGCCAAGCAGGTCCGAAAAATACAGCCTTTGTTTCACCAACAGACGGGTCGATTATTATCACAGCAGCACAGCCGGACTTTGACCGTGGCTGCCTGGGAAAACAAGGGCGCAGGTGAGGATCACTGGCCGAGTGAACTCTCAGCCTGAGTAAAATACAAGGATTAAAGACAGACCATTACACCAATGTATGCATAGATATGGAGTATTTATTTCCCAGCAGGAACAAGTGTGTCTTTACTGACATTTCCTAAGCTGTGATTGTCTTTACATAAAAACCCATTAAGAAATTTAAAAAATGATTTATTGCATCATTTATTTCTTAAGTCAAGCACTCAAAGCAATCAATAACAGCAGAAAACAACAGGCGCAGGCAAAAACAAAGTCACGTTTGTTTAGTCTATCATCAGGTGGCTGGTTAAACATTCACTCCCGTGAAGTGGTGTAGATAAAAAAAAAAATATATATATAATAAAATCAGTGACAGTTTCTTTAAATACTGACCTGTTTGTGATCACACAGTAGAAGTAATCTAACTACTCATCACACCACAAACAAGCTATTCAATCAACAGTGATTGAGGATTCTTCACAATCAACGAGCTGAATCACAGCTTTGTTTTCACTATATGCTGTTTAAGAGATTTAACCCTTGAATAATCTTATCACTGCAGCGGAGAGGAATCTCACGTCCTCTAGCAATGTCTCTTTTTTCCCCAACGCTCATAAAACAACCCTCATTCTTTAGAAAGCAGAGTTTTATGAGTCAACAACACTGTTGACGTGTGTCAGCGACTTCTGTTTCTGCTGAGGTAGTTTGACAGGACAGTCGGATAGTCAGTCATCACTCCTGTAGCTCCCACTTCAAATGCTGCCTCTATGTCTTCATCTTCATTACAAACAAATAAATGTACCTGCAGGAACAGACACACAGCAGAGGTTGAAGTCAAAGGGGCTTTTCCACCTTTTTTTGTTACATTCCAGCAAAAGGAAAACAGAAAATGGACAAGGAACAAATGTTTAGGTCACAAAGTGGATAAACAGTTGATATTACATGAATTATTTTACTGCTGCTGTTACAGCAGAATTATGGCAGTCTTTTTAAAATATTTAATGCACATGTGTAGCACACTTATTTCACCTTTTGTCCAACAGAGTGTGATTGACTCCAACTTATTGGAGAAAAATCAAACTCTATTTATATACTGGTGTGACACTGATGTTATGTAGTCTGGTGGATGCTTGCTGCACTGTAGCGTGGGAACCTCACTGACTATTTTCCTCCATCTATATACTGTAGAAACAAATAAACAAACGAGTCCCTCCATTTGTGCAGATGATGATTTTACTTGGATATGCTTAAATACAACAGGGCCTGTTTAACTATTTATATCTTTTAATCATGTCCCAACTCCTCTGTGTCCACTCAGAGCCTGACAGCGGAGGTGATCTCATCATAACAACTCACAACAGGACTGAGGTGATGCATTCAGGAAACTCGGTTGTTTTTGTGAGCCTAAGTGGTGGTCATAGCTGAAGTGTTTTCTGGCTGAAGTCAGAGCGTTTGGAGGTGACTGAGGTCACGCAGTTGACGATGACGTGACAAGCAGCAGAGCAGCAAGAAGCATAAAAGAGTGAGCCAGTGTTTTCCTTCCTGCTGACAGATGTGTGACTTCAACTTTACACGTGGGACCAAACACTGAAAAGCGATCCTTTGATGAGTCTGGACACTGGTAGTATTAGTGCATGTCAAATTCAACTATTCTTGTTTTCTATACAAATCTGGAGGAACAAGTTCTGTGAACTCTCTCTTTTGCATAGCCCCATTCCTAAAAGGGTTGGGAGGGTGTGTAGAATCTAAATATATTTATTTTTCTCTTTTGTTTCTCCTTGAAAGAAGTTTAACTGGATTTTTTTGAACGCAAGAACAATCTGTGGAGTCTTCCTGAGCAAATGCAGTGATTTCCACCAGAAAATGATGTTGTTTTTTTAAACGCAAATATGTCTGAAGAACCTTTCAGTGCTGGTTTTCAGCCCCGTCCCTTGTCTACACAGACTCTTCATGACTATCAGATCCTTTTAATTGATGTTAAATCACTGCAGATGATCCTATCTTCAGTCTTATTGCAATTTCATAATGAATTTGTAAATTAACGTATCAAACATTAAACCTTCTCGTTTTTGTACTATTTTGATTTTATATTGGGCTTGAATTAATATTTTGTCCTCCTATTCAGTTTTAATATCCATCCCACATACTGCCCTAGATTTTATGGAAATAAGTTCAGTATTCTCCAAGTACACATAATGATGATTTCATACCTGTATTCCACGAGCTGCGAGGTGTTTAAAAAGACTTTTCCTCATGGTCACTCTGAAAGACAATGATCAGACAAAATATCAACAAACTGAAGTTTATTTGCTGTATGTTGTGTTGATTTAGACAAATATCTAGCAACGCCAGCATAAATCTTCTATGTAATATGTATATTATTTTGAGAAGGCCTATTTAAGTTTCATATGCAGTGGAATCTACAGTTTTTGGCAATGTCACCAGCCTATTAAACAGCTTACATCGCAGTAAAAATTATTTGCACTTTAAGAGAGCTTGTCCTTTTCAAAACTTGACTTACTTTTCTAATAAAAACACTGCCAGACTGCTCTGCAGGATCCTCTGCTCAGGGATGTACGTCCTTCAGCCATCAGGCATGAAAAAAAGACATGACAGACACATCTGTATTGTAAACATTTTGATCTTGGGCGCAAACATTAAAATTATTTCCATGAGATAGGAGGTCAGAAGTGATCACAGTCATGGTACAAGACAATCTGTAAGGCTTTTCAAAGACATTGAGCGCAGACACAAGTCTCTATCAGACTGCTTTTCATCAGTCTAGTGGAAGCTGAGCATATTGGACTCGGTATCAGGTCTGACTGAGCCCTCTGGTACTTTTCCATAACATTTTTGCATCCACACTCTGACTAGGTCAGACCTAATAACACATGTTTCATTATCAGCACGTCACAAATTTGAATTGCACGCATTGCAATTGACAAATCAACATTTGATCAGCTGATTAGAGGATATTTAACACTATGTCTCATGTGATGTGAAGTTTTAGTTTAAGAATCCTATCATTTCTAATAACAACTTGTAAACCATTATTATTAAGGTATCCATTTATGTCTTTTTTTACCAATTGATGATTAAAAAATGTTAAAGATGTTGAAAAGTGATATTTTCAGTGGGTTAGATCCTTTTTGCCCTGGTAGCTAACATAAACATGCTTTACTGTCTAGTCTTGTGAGATTTATCCAAGCTAAATAAAGCCATGAGGAATATTAACTGAGTTAACTGCATGCCTTTGCTTTAACAGATTGATTAGATTAGTCAATCTCACATATCTATTTTCAGAAAAGGCCTTTAAAGAATTAAAGTCTGAGCAGAGATGTTCCATCTACTGAAAGGGAAACTGGAAGTAGGAGTAATGGGGGATTGCACCCTCTAGTGGCAATACGCTATAACTGCAAGAAAACAAATTTAAACGTGTTAAAAAAAAACATTTTGAGCAAAAGCAATCTATAAAGATGATTGGAAATTGAAATAGCCTTAATCCAACCCTTTTAATTTTAATATTAGTAATATTAATAATTACCTTAGTTGGACAGCCCTTTTGTTTTGTAGGGATTTCAAAAATATTGGTTTTGTTACTTATCCCTATACAGGCAACTGCATTGTTAAATATGTGAATGTATCTCATGAAAAACCTCTCCACAGAAGTCAAGTTGTGGGTTCTGGCTGCTTTATGTGCACCTTCTCTTAAACTGTGTTATATTGAAGGTGGTGATTGACTAAGAGGCTAGTTCACCATCTCCTCCTGTCTAACCAGTTAGAGCATACGAAATAATCATTTGGTCTTTCCTGGTCACACATGTTGTGTGTCTAGTGGGAGCAGGAAATAATTTCAGTATGCACATGTATTTTGGAGTGCAAGTAATGAAACATGCCTTTTGGTTCAGAATCGTGTGTAGCTTAACATATTGTGTTGCTGTTTTATAGTAACGTATATGATTTATGTTGTTTCCAGCATCCCTGCAGCTATTTTTCCCCTCCAGGTGACTTTACAGCTGAAAACCCACTGTGATCAGACCTGTTGATGAGGCGTGGCAGGTAAAACTGCAGTAAACTTTCTCCCAGCGGTACGAAGGGCAGCAGGCCGGTGTAGAAGAGAAGCAGGAGCAGCAAGCCTCGTTTGACAGAGAAACTGTACGGCATGGAGCTGTTCTGTGAGGAAGACAGAAGCAGCGTCAGAGCTGGGTGTGAACACTGAGATGGCTTTTTATGAACAAGTAGGCTGAAAGTGATAACTTTTTTTTTTTTTGAAAAAGGGAAGCTTGAAATACTGCCTCATTTTTATAAGTTAAACATCTACCAAAAAACCTATACAAGAGAGAATAGCTGGGCTCCTGGTGGTGAATGTGTGTTAGGAGGCTGTCTGAGGACTCCACCTCCCTCCAGCTGGTTAACATACGATTTTCTGGCACTCCTTCAAGATCGTCGTGTCCACAGAAGCCCACACAGTAATCTTCTCCCTGTCGTGGCATCTAGCCAAGTCTGACACCTGCCGATGACACACATACAAGTGTTTAATGATGATGAGCTGAGAAGGTGAAAATAAAACAAATGTTTATAACCCTCTGTGCAGCCTGTGAGTGCAGGACTTGAAGACATGAATCTTTCAGTAAATGCACTGGTGTGGACAAGTCTCACCTTTAACTGTTTAACTTATGTCAGTGGAACATAATTTCTGTTATCTGGGATCCAACATATTACAGAGTTTTAATAGTAGTTTGGTTCAGTTTCTCAGCATGCTTTGGAGGTGTGCTTGCAACATGAGTCTAAGATAACCCTTCATGGCCAGTTATCTGTATTTGTTATTGATGTAGGTATCAATAGCACAAGTTGCTGTGTAGGTGGAGATTATATTACACCATGAGTGAGTATGAGTGATATTTATTGATGTTTGCAGGAAGCACTCTGGCAATGTGATATATAAAAATGTCTATATGCACCATATTTTCGCGACCATAAGGCGTACCATATTAAAAGGCGCAGTCTCAGTTACGGTGCTATTTCTGTATTTAACACATACATAAGACGCACCGGGTTATAGGGCGCAGCCATGGTCAAACATACCGGTAGGCTAGCTTAAAACATACATGCTAGCGTATGTTTTTAAAAAGGCAGTAGAAACTAAGGTGAGTTAAGTTGTACTTTATTGAAGTAAGCAACGTATAAAGACGGGCCTCCTCGAAAATGTTCAATTTTCTGTTCTTTGATTCATTGCTGGAGTCGGTCTTCCAACTCGGACCACCTCGCCTTGCTTCCTCAAAAACTCAGCTTCGTCTTCTGGACTTGGCGAAGCTCGTTTTCCTGCTTCCACCACTTGCGAACCATGGATTCGTTGATCTTGACTCTTCTCGCCGCTTCTCGATTCCCACGTTCCTCCGCGTAGCTGATAGCTTGCAGTTTAAACTGTGCTCCGTGAGCGTGTCTCTTCGCAGGTGCCGTTTTCAGGTGTCCTCAGCCAAACCGATGCTGCGTTGCATAATGCGCATACCGGCATTATATACCTACTGGGGGCGTGCCTTTAGTGTCTTCTGTCACGCCCACACTTCCCCCTTTAACGTTCTCATGCTGTCCTCAATAACGTCCGCCTTTCCTCTATATAAGTAGCGTGTCGGCATGAGACGCTGTCAGTTAGTCATTAAAGTCGCACAACAACGCTTACATTGTTTGGAGCTCTGTGCACTCATAAGGCGCACCGCATTATAAGGCGCCCCGTCCATTTTGGAGAAAATTTAAGACTTTTAAATGTGCCTTAAGGTTGTGAAAATACGGTGCAATAATTGTTGGTGAATAGTTACAACTCTAGTAAGGCCTATTAGTGGCATTTGTTTGGTTGATCAGGGGTGTCCTCTACCTTCTGCATCAGCTGGTGGTTGTTCTCTTTGATCTCAATGCTGACGGGAGTCTCCGGAAATTTCTTGAACACGTCCTCCAGCAGAGCAAACTTCCTGTCTGTGCCGCTGCTGTAGCGACCTGAAGGACAGGAGAGTTGTGAAAATTTGGGTCACAAGACACTTGAAAAGTTTTTCCCATGTTAAATACATTTTCATCAATGATTATGAGAGACTGAGAAAAGGAACCGACCTGCATAAAATGTCACCTCCAGTTTCTCCTTGTACAGAGGCAAATCCTACAAGAATTGAAAATCAAGTGAACTGAGAGATAATACATGTATTTTAACAAACAGACTTTTAAGAGTGCATACAGGATGCAACAAACATGAAAGCAAACATTCAGCTGGATATTATCTTCAGCAGACACTCACCAGCTTTGTTTCTAATGGAAAATTGTTGAGGAAAACCACAAAGCCCTTTTGGCTTTAATGCAAATTTAAAACAGTCACTGCAAAAACTTCTGCAGGAGCTCTTATTGCTCATTTTGCAAAGTGCTTGTAAAGTTAAATCTGGATGGTGTACCTATCACTTCAGGGCCCTTGAGCTCACAAAAACATTAATAAAGTTAGTCTAAATCTGGAAATTCTTCCATGAGATTACAGCCGCAGCTGCAGCTTTTACTCTGCAAAGTCTTTCAGAAAGCATGTGCATCCAACTTCACGATACTTTGCTTCCTTTGTTTTAATGTAGCAGAAAGGAATATATATATTTTTTAATCAGTTATTCAGCATGTTGCATTCAAAAATGAAACAAATGTCCGAAACTGCAAAAACTTTGGGCCACTGTTATCTTATTCCCTGCAGTCGTACTAAAAGTACAAATACATCCTGATACGCTTTTGATCCTACTGGATGCATCTGAGCAGATGCACCCAAATGCTTACTCAGATCTTCGTTATGGAAGACAAAAGAAGTGCTATTTAAAGTTTGAACAATGACTGACATGCTGCACTTGGAGAAGATCTGCTGTATTTTCATGGATAGATTGGGAGAGTTCAGTCAGTGGAGGCCACTGATCTCACACTAAAAACGGGACCTCACTAATGTTGAACACTTTCCACACAGGTGAGAAGGTGGAGCTTAGGATGCTTGTTTTGTTTGTTGTGTCTCTCAAACTTGACTACACTCATGATCTCCACATAAATGAAGCAATATTTCTCTGATACTACTGTGGAAACCTCAACGACAGTTTCTTAAAAAGATCTGACAAAGACAGACAAGTGAATGTTTATAAAGTCCGAGCATGACGGGTATAACAGTCGTGCTGGATCTGCACACCTACCTGTAGATCGAGTGAGGAGACGGTGACATCATGACCAGTCTGCCTCAGCAGGTTCTCATCATGAGACACTACCACATGTCCGTCGTGTGTCAGGTGACAGTCCATCTCCAGCATCTGGGTGCCCTGTTCCACCGCGCTGAAGACAGAGACAAGTACAAATAAAAACAAAAGTAACAATTCCCACTTTTTTTCCCCACTTATAACATGAAACAGTTCCTCTTGATTCACCCTCAAAGACTCGCCCCTGACGGAGACGAGTGTTTGCTTATTTTTGGTGATGCACAATTCAGCTTTCCCCAGTGTATGCTCCTATAGGACGAGATGGAGCGGGCTGAGCTCCATTTCTGACATGGAAATGTGGAACTTTTGACAAAGGACATCCTAAAATTCATTTTCTTTCACCACATCAGGCTGGATTATCATGCAATTTCCTCCATTAAATAACACAGTGTTCAGCTAGAGACCATATTCAGGAAAAGTCAAGATGTTGAAGTATATGTGAAGTGTTGCTCATTTTGTGTAAATTATTTGTCTGGAAAGTTTGTTTTCCCGTGGAAAGCAAAAACAATCTTTGTCCACAGCTGTAAAGTCAGTACTCACTGCTCAAACGCACCCATGGTGCTCTCTATCCTCTCTCCAGCTCCTGAAAACAAACGGAGAAGTCAGATTTGACGATGGCTGCAGGGCAGAGCCATTCAGAAAATACGGAGCGCATACCAAATAAATACAGTCCAACTATTTCCTCACTTTGTTCTGTGTTTGAGATTTATTCGTTTTACAGCCATTTCTTAGATGCATCACAGACGTGCTGTATAGTTAGCTTGTGTCTTGATTATTTAACCTTCAGTGTGAGTCTGCAACAACTACAAGAAGAAGGAAGCCTCCAAAATGAGCAGAGGTGAGGGAAATCTGCTTCCTTGCATTTCCTGGTCAAAAAGTATTTATGAAAATGTGAATATTAGCTGACACAAAGCCCGACACAGCAGGATCAGCGATCCTCCCTCTCTGGCAGACCTCCAAATGCCCCGTCTTACCTCCTCTGTGTGAAATGTGAGTGCAGAAGAAAGCTGTCTGTTTCCTCTTGTGGAGAATGTGTGGGTTCTTCAGCAGGTACAGCGAGGTGAGAGTGTATCCTCCCAGCGCTGGCAGGACAAAGTACAGAAAACCGCTCATCCTTTCCGACAAAAAAGGGAGTTAGACCGTCTCTGCAGGTTCTCACAGGTAGAGGGTTGAAGCCGGGCTTGACCAGAGTCGCTGGCAAAGAACTGCAATCACGCAAGGCAGGTGTGCCCCTTGTGCTTCCAAGGAAATGTGACAAATCTGAAAGCTTGTCAGGAAACAATCAGCTATCTGCTGAAAGATGAGGGGAAAAAAACTGGACAGACTGGTAAGACTGAAGAATGTGTCCCACCTTCCTTCACATCTAAAGTCCTCCTGGTTCCAGGCAAAGTGAGCTTAAACCTTCAGAGCCGTAAAAATAAGTTAATAAAGCACCAGCTCATAACCTCATTACTCTCTCTCTGGGCTCTGCCCTGCCAATGGCAACAGCATCTCACTTTTAACAGCTTTTGTTCAGCTACAGGAACAAATGACTTTGTGCATCTGTGTGTGACACACCTGAGTGGCGCATGCTTGAAAAATCATTTTCTAGGAATTTTTTTTTTTTACCCTTTTTGATGTAAGTACTGCAGCTCTGATCATATCAAACGCTTTGTTAGCCTCCTGATAATATGAGTAAGTATTTCATTTGATCATGAATGTAGCCGGTAACTGGGAAACGCCTCGGAGCTTGAGCAGGTTTCTGTATTTGGCCAAGGGGACGTGGCATGCGGAGATCTAAACTTTGGCAAGAAAACACAAATATGAACAGAGTGACATGTCTACAAGCTTGACAGCTCACGGTACATGCTGTGTAGTGTTTTGTTTCTATACCAAACCTGGAATGTGGCAGACAATAGTGTGACAAGCTCTAAAAAAAAAAAAGCTACAACAAGCCTGGCTGCCACGAGAACAGGTGAACCTATTCACTGCAGGGCAAACTGGCTTTCCAGCACCGTCTCACATTTACGGCTTTATCTTTCCCATTCAGAAAACAGTGAAAGAGAGATCATGGTACAGGATTGTCTGTGGAGAATTCCTGATTTTCACTTCCATCTTCCGCATTTTAAAATCATTTTTAACACCTACATGAAGACTTTGGAGCTGTGAGACACTGGGAATGTCCAAGAGGGGAACAGCCATGCTGAGACATGCAGGAAAAGAAGATGGGAAAGGAACAGAGCAAGAAAAACAAGATTCTTTCTTTCTTTTAGCACCTTCCTGCAACTCAAAGTTTATCTATTAAATTTCCATATAGAGACTTTATATAGGTATTTATACATTTTAGTTGAGAGGATTTCATTAAAAAAAGACAGAAAAAAAATCAGTAATGTTTATTTCTTTTATCACGAGTATAAAAAAGGATTAATTTCATTCATTTTAGGACTTTTACTGAAAAGGTCTCAATGTCGAAGATAACCCTGAACAAGCTGCAAGGCTCCACAGCAAAGATGAGAGTCCATCTGTAAAATCTCTATAAGAGTTAATCGATAAGAACTCTTAAGAGTTCATGTAATAGTTGCCATTACTCCAGTAAAAGGGGAAGTAGGCACGTTTTAGAGATCAAAAGACAAATGAAGCTCCCTGAACACAAAGCAGAAGGTATGCTCAAGACTAAGAACGTTTTTTCCTGGTAATCAAAGCAAACACAAGCAGATGGTGAAGCGCGGTGGAGGCAGCATTATGTTGTGGAATTTTTCCACATTAGCTCACCCTGGAATTTTGATCCAATATGAGAAGAAATCAATTACACCAAATGCAAATCTTTCTGAGAAGACAGTCCTACAGAGAATTACGACTGTAGCAAAAAGTTTACCTTTCAGCATGACAACGCTCCCAAGAAAGCGTTCCTAAGCCCAGGTCCTCGCATGTTTCAGATGTCTCTCTACTCCAACACACCTGGCTCAAAGATGGGCCTTGATGACAAGGTCATTCATTTGAATCAGGTGTGTTGGGTCAGAGGAAACATCTAAAACATGTAGGGAAGTAGGTCCCGAGGACTTGGACAGAAGAAAACTGACCCAACTATACTGCTGATGCAAAACTGAGAAGCAGCATTTAACCCGTCTGGTGAAAGCTTGGACCTCAATCCAAACCCACAGAACTCATTCAGTTTGAAATACTCTTGTATCCTCAACTCCTAATTTTACCCTTATTTCCATTTCCAGTTCATTTTCAGAATTTTAATTTAAAGTTGTAAGACAAAAGAAAGAAAGAAAAAAAACCTAACGGGATGAGCTCTGTTTCACAGCCTCAGATCCCAAGTCTACTATTGTGTACATTCATCTCCTACACTTCAGTGACAACGGGGAAAGAAAAAGCCACAACACAGTATCAGGAAATTTTATTTAATTATACGTATATAATTCTGTCTTTGTTAATCATTTAATTAATAATACCCATAGAATATACATACTGTGACCATCAATGACTCATCTCTCTTGGACAATCCATACATCATTTTTAAAATAGTTCCTTATGAGATCTTGCAGGGGAAATTCAAGAAAAAAAAACAAAAAACAAACTACAACAGTTGTTTCAGAAAGACTGAAAACACTAATAGTAACAGTCACGCACAAAAGAAGAAAAAATACAAATGAATAAAATACTAATAAAACAAAAATGCAACTTGAGCTCCCTTTATGTTAAAAAAAAAAGAAAAACAAACACAACATTACACTATTGTAACAACAATATCAATAATAAGAACTACCATTTAAAAACAACATTTGGAAAGGCCCGTATGATAAATGGGCAGGTCTTAAGACTCGTCAATACTGTGTGAATGTTGACGGTGTGCGTTTACATGCAACACAAACACACCCCTCAGAAAAGACAGGATGTGTCCGAGTGTGTCAGGATTTCAGAACATGGTCCTCTTAGTACGTTCCCATGGTTACCTAGCAAGATGTTTGGTCTGGTGGCAAGAGCAGGACTGAACTGGGGGAGGGGGCAAGGATGCCTTGCGGCCTAGCTGTATTGGAGATTTAAAAGTACAGGTAACTGCCGGGAGAGGACCCAAGTAGCGAGAAAGCAATGACCATGTCCAAAACACACACAGACAGGACGAGAGTCTTGGCTTTATGTTTCTGATGGTCAGACAAACAAAAGCTGGGAAACGGACTCATCTCTGCAGACAACCTTAACAGGCGCAGCACATGAAACTTAAAGCTCAACAAGCAGGAAATGAGGGGGAAAAAAAATAATTTAGAAAAGGAGGGAGGGCAGGGCACGTGGCTGGAAAGACAAAGTGCAGACGTGCTGATTGAGTCACATGATCGGAGCAGGATCCTGCTCTTGTAAATGTCCGTTATCCAAGTGAGAGGAGGCGGAGGTGGCAGCGCAGTCAGTGGGGGTGGGAGGGAAGGTTAGAAAGACAGGTGCATGACGAGAAAAGGGAGAGGAAAAAGAAGGGACAGCCCTTTGAGTAAAGCGTGGCAAAGGTTTGGAGGGTAAACGAAAGCATCATGTTCATGCACCAAAAAAAGCCTCACACCGATCCCAGACTGCTGGCTATGGCTTCTGAGAGAACGTCGGCTGGTGCAGCTGAAGCCCGAGATGTCAGACACGAGTCGGAGATTTTACTGTGAGACAAATGAGGCCAGTGAGATGGGCATCACGAGCCTGGCCACAAATAGGGAGATCCAGTGCAGTTTTAGTCCGTTTTTTGCAGCCGTTTTTTTTTTTTTTTTAACTGGTTCCAGTACAAAAACATTAGTGCAGACTCAACTGGGTCCATGAGTGATGCTCCACCAGGCAGCAACTATCACAGTCACATCATCCAGTTTAAAGACAAGGGAGCAGACTCTGTAAATTGACATGAAGATGCATGCAGACACATACAGAAATGCGAGGAACCGTGCCTGAGGAACAAGGAATGAGCATCACAATCTTCACCCACAACATACACGTCCAGTATGTCAACAGTAGCCAGAAAAATGCAAAGAGAGAGCACGGCGAGAACAGACTTTTGCACTGCACAAGATCTTAATATTAATTGTTTGGGCTAAGCAGTTTTCTCAGGACTTTCAAAATAAGTCTGCTGTGAAAACAGACAGCATTTTGCTTGTTGTAGCAGGAAATCTACAGGTGTGACAATAACAAGTTAAATTCCATTTAAATGAACCAGCTCAAGGGTTTTGTTATCGTGTGTGCCAGCTCAAGAGCGTGATTCACTCGAGCAAAACTGTTTCAGTAATAATTCAGGGTGATATGATCATTGTCTGAACAGATCTGCTGGAACTTGCACTAACTTTCTCAGATTTGGCCGTTTTGGCCTGAGTACACACTCCTCGATGTCGTAAAAGTTCCCGGATCCAAAATGACAGCAGACAGGAACTCAGGTTCAGGTTAGCTGGACCCATTTTCCAGAATGCTACAGTACAAGATGTTACAAGAGTGTGATGTAATACCAAAAAAGAAAAGAAGAGCACGGTGTCTCCGTTATTCGGTTTCTGATGTTTCAAGTCTCTTATAGTTTAAAATACTGGATAAAGCTGTACAGTGATACTAAAACTAACTGAACTGAAGGGGCATCAAGCCCAGTGACGCGTCTGGAAAATGGGCTTTGGTATCACAGCTGCAATATCTGAACGAACATGCAGATGAAAGGGTATGCTTTTTGCTTCAATCCAGGGCGTTCACATCACGCAGCATCTCCTGGATACGACAGTGTCTTTGCTCTTGAGAGAAATTCTGCATCAGAAGTGTGTTTAAGGGTCGAAATATTTTAAAAAAAGAAAAAAAAAAAAAAAAAAAGAAATCCCCAGCTCAGCTAAGTTCCTTGCATCTCTCTCTGCTACTTTGGTAAATTTCAGAAATGCATGCATCGATATAACCACACAGTTTTTCAGGACAAAAGAAAGAAAAAAACAAAACAAAGAACAACAATTAAGAAAACCTGCTAACATGCCACAATAAATATTGAATGCTTGTCTCAAAAATAAAGTGTTCAAGAATGACTTGCAAATATAAACTCCAAACATAGAAGTATGACTCTGAAAACTGCAATAAGTACATAAAAAAGTATACATATATATTTTTTGTTTATACATACACACACACCGAGTTAGCACCCCCGTTCTTTTATCCTTCAATTTCCAAGTTGTAATTTACATGGATCAAAACGGAGTTATGATGTTGGTTAATACAGTAGTACGTACATATGACATGAGGTCACTGAAAGGAGTGCTGAGACGGGACTCAACAAGCTGGGACAGTAAAGCACAATAAAATAAAATAAAATAAAATAAACACGAGGTGAGAAGAGGGTTTAACATGGACAGAACAGAAACAGTATGAATTCTGCTGACACCACCACCACCACCACACTCAACCACAGAAATCCAGTTCATACTTAACCCTCTCCTGCAGCAGAAATGGAAGGACGAGCAGTTAAATGTCCATATTTATGGTATACGCTTTATGTTGGTTTCTTGAAAGGTTTCCTTTGTTTTAGCATATCGTTTGGGGTCTTCTTGTCGCAATCATCTGTGTGGCTTCATCATTCGTTAGGTCTACGAAAGAAGAAAAAACAGAAGACACACATCCCCCCTTCAGTGTTTTAAAGAAGTCAAATGTCAAAATAAAAGCCTGAATGGTCAACTGCATGAAACTGCTGTCAAAGTTTCAGCAGAGACATTGTAAATGAGAAGATTCGTTTTCTTCCTCATTTGAGATTCTTGAAGTCGGACGATATCGTGCACTTCCCGCTGACCGCAGGATCAGCTCGGTAAGTTCACCACGTCTGTAAATACGTGAACGTTTTATAGTTTGGAGCAGAAGACCTGGATCCACTTCTTATAAAAGCCCAGGTCATAATGTTTATTATACAAAAAAACACACAGAAAAACTAAGAAAGGTTGTCCGCCAGCAGAAGCTTCATGGGAGACATGAAAGTTGTTTTTTTTTTTAAAAAAAAAAAGGTGATTACATCTAATGACAACTCATCAAGAGAAACTGTAAACTAGAAGGACATCAGTGAGCAGCAATAAACTCACTGAAGAGGGACAGCAAAGGTCATGATAAGCTCAGTCAGGAAAAGTATCGGGTCTCGTGATCTTTATTCATTTATCAATCTAAAATTTTGCTGAGCTATCATGGCCGCCCAAAATCAGTCACTTCTCAAAAGGTCTTCTTTGTAAAATGAGTCTCCTCCCGAACCATTCAAGGTACCAAACCAGTGGCAACGCAGCAGGAGAGGACTTTATGCCATGACTCATGTAGCACCAAGAGCCACTATTAAAACATTCAAGACGGCTGCAGAATTGCTCAAGGTTTCACATCGAAACCAACAACTGTCATTCACCTGTCAGTCACACGGCTTTGAATCTGGAATAAAGTGACAAACTTAACTCTGATCGTAGACATGTTTACACATCATACTATCATCCACCAGTCCTTTGGGATATGTAAACATGAAAAATAAAGTTTACCCAACTGTGTGGTGAATATTTCCCATCATCTTGTAGATATGAAAGAAATTTACTGGCTGTTAAAAGTGAACTTAAGGCACAGGTGTGATCCGGTGTCGATTTCTACTCTACAGACATCTAGTGGTCATAGGAAAAAAAAAAAAAAAAAAGACTAAGCACTTGTGTAGTTAATAATTTTAAGTACAACTCAAATCCTAATAGAGTACGGAAATGAAACCTTCAATTCTTCGGTTTTTCATATCACATGTTTTAAAAATTAACTATATTGTTTTCCTGTGAGAATTCAGGTAACAGCCAGGAGCTGCTCATTAAATCCAGTTTGATGAATAAATTAACAGCATCTCTATAAAAGCAGATGTTTTGACAGCTTGTTGGTTTCCATTCAGGTGTACGTTAACACATTGCCTGGAAGGAAAGATACCAGCAAAATATTAAGAGAAAAAAAAAATTGCTGCTTCTGAGAACGGTAACCTTTTCCAAACTATTTCAAGCCCAACCCTTTACAGGTAGAAAAGTATTTTACAAGTAGGAAAATATGCAGGATAGTTGTTAATATTCTCAGGAGTGGCAGCCCAAGTCATTTCTGTGGAAGATCTGACAATGTACACAGACACAAAAAAAAAAAAAAAAAAAGGAAGTAAATTCCAAAAACATCAACAAGTATGGCTTGTTTAGAAGAATTGCCAAGAGAAAATATCTTCTCTCTAAAAGAACATGGCAGTATGGTTTAAACCACAGGTTCCTGGAACAAAAGAGGGAAAAACTAAACTAAATCAGCTCAAAAGTCTCATCCTTTCTGTAAGGCAGCATGGTGGAAAGGTAATGACTTAGATTTGTGTTGAAGTCACGGATTCAACTATAAAATCCTCTGACTAATATTTTAGAGTCAGATGTGAGTAACTGTTCAACAGCTGAAGCTCAGCTAAATCTGGGTCACACAACAGGACAATGGTCCCAAGGACACCAGCAGATCTACAGCAAAAAAAGCTGAAGAAGGAAAGAACAAAAGTGTTTAAGACGGTCCAGTAAAAGTCCAGACCTCAACCCCACTGAGGAAAGAAGATAAGCAAGTTCAAGGACTTGAAGTATAGCTGGGGTTTGTAAAAACAACAGTTTCCTTTTTTTTCATTACAATTTCTTTCATAAGTAAGTGATGAATTTGCCAAACTGGCAACAAAAGGAGTCGTGGGCTCAGACTGACAGGGAGGCCCAAACAAGGCTGCTTTACAAAGGAAACAATTTAGTTAATGCAACATCAAACAGACCTCCTGCCTAGTTCGAATCAATTTCTTTCTAGCCATAACAGTAAGCATCTTTTACTGCCAGACAGTACTCAGTATATACAGACCACAAGTACGATGAGGAGGGAAGAAGGACCATCAGCCAAGTACGATATATATTACACTTATATTGAATCAGAATTATCTTCTGAAACATTTATGAGATCAGTCTACTTCCTGTCACAGCAAGACTTGTGTTTTTCTTTGTGTACCTGTGTCTGCGTCTGAGGCATGAGGTTTTTCTGAAAGCGAGCAGTTTCCTCGAAGATCAGCTGCTTAAGCTGTTCCTTTGGAAGATCATCCACTTCCATGGAGAACGTGAAGGGCTTCTGTGCTACAGGCTAAAACGGACATAGATAAAACATTTAAAATACTTTACAACTGAAAGGTTCAGCATGCCATCCATTTATTTTCATCACACATTTATATTATATATTTAACTTACTGGTATATGTAATATTGAGTCATCTTAATACTAAATACAAAGAAAAGGGGTGTCCCAGCATAAAGCACAATATCTCACAATCAAATCTTGGCCCTTGCAGAAAAACAGCAAAACAGCTGATTCTGTACTAAAAAAAAAAAGTTAAAGATCTTGCTTATTTATTTATTTTTTTACCTCATCTGTGGGATCATAGTACTGCTCCAGGTAAGGATGAGCCAGGGCATCACTAACACTGATGCGCTCGTGGGGGTTGAAGGTCAACATCCGGTCCAATAGATCCAGAGCTGTATTGGATCAGCCGAGAAGAGCTTTACTTAGTTCAGTCACCCGATTTAGGAAAACTCAGAGTTCAGTTTTTGGTTTTTAAATAGTTTGCATGCTGTATTGTCAGAGGTGACACGAAGGAAACAGAACAAACTTCATAGTGGGGATTTTGAACAAAAACCCAGTCATGAGATATCTCTCATCCCAGCTTCTTTCTCATGATAAACTATATCTTTCTGTCTGTTCACAAAACATACTGAAGGGAGAGGAAAAAAAGTACAAAGTATCTCACAGTTTTCAAGTTAAAGATATATTGTTTCCATTTTTAGTTTTACTTGTTGACTGGGAGAAAAATTGAGAAAAATTGCTTCATCCACATCAAGAAATTCTTAGAGGGAAATCTTCCTCACATATCTCCACAAAGCATGGGTGTCTGAACCTGAGAGGAGCACAGCTACTGCTCTCTCTTTACGCATTAGTAGTAGCGTGTCCCAACTGATCTGTCGACTAAAACACCACCATGACCTTTTACGTCATTCTTTCATGGCTGGGCAAGTTGATTGAGTTGTGCCAAGTTTGCTGAGCTTAACAGATGACTGAAGGTTTGGGTTGATATCTGCTCAGCAGTTTTCTGCATTTTCATTGTCAAAAATTGGAAAGAGTATCAAAAGAACCGGGGCTGTAATGGATCCATGGTCTGGTCAGATCACTCCCCGTCCTGCAGCACATCACATGAGCAGCAGATTGATTTTTTACTTTCAGTTAAAAAAAAAAAAGTTCTGCAGAGCAGATTGTGAGGGCTTAGATGCTGTGCGCCAGTGGAGAACATATGGAACGGAGACACTTGAAACCTCTTACATCATACGAGTAGCCAGTATGGCAACTCTTTGGCTTCTCAGTCCACTTCAATCAAATGCATTACATTTCTTAGGAGGCACATGTCAGACTTTATCAGAAGTTATAGCGTGGGGTCTCCAGCTATTGGTCTGATCCAAACTGAACTATATGATCCATTACTACCCAGTAAATAATTGTTTCATACCCTCCATCCACCTTATGTACACCCTTGATGAGGTACCAAAACTAGTGCTATGGGTCACTTAAGGTAGGAAGCAGGAAACACTGGAGTCTGTTAACTGCTCAATAAGGGATCGCTACTTCTGGGAGATGTGGTGAAAAATGCCAAGATGCAATGTAAAGCAGACACTAAAGACCCAGTTGTTTTTTTAATATCATGAAGGCAGTATGTACCAATACTCTTTGGATAAACCAGGAGGTGCAGATCTTCAAGATCATTGGAGAAGAAAACGATACAAATGGAATATGATGATACCCTGAGGAAAGAGACTATCCTGTTACATAGCTGATGCAACTAAAGCCATTTTGGGTCTTACCACTCTAAACTAATCCTAACCAAGCCATACAGCTCAGTGAAAACATGGTTTAACATGCTCAAATGATGGCCTAGTTGTAGGTAGCAATTCTGAAGGCACTAGATGATCAGGAGCCCTTTTCTCTTACAGAAAGCCCATTTCTTTTTGAAAGTATACTCAATGTGTCCAAAGAAAACTCGTACATCAAAATACCTTTTGGGTCCGCCTTTGGAAAAAGCGAGTCCCAGGGAACCTTATTTTTTGGTGGCAGGGACTTCAAGTAATTCCTTGCCTTGTCGTTAATGATGCATTTCAGATCTTTCTCGGTTGGAGAGCCAAGAATGCCTGCACATACACAAAGACAATTAGATGGTTGGCTGTTTTTAAACCTTGGATATCGAAATAAATGAAAACATGTCACTCACCCAGTATGTGGTTGAGCTGGTCCAAATAGTGTTTTCCAGGGAAGATGGGCCTGTTAGACAACATCTCTGCCAGGATACAGCCAACTGACCAGATGTCAATAGAGATAGAGTAGCCCTGAAATGAAAAGCAAACACGAGTAAAATGTGACACACGCCGGTGAAAGATGAAATTTCCATCCGCGTGTTCCACCTTTACCTTTGAGTTGAGCATGATTTCTGGAGCCCTGTACCAACGTGTGGCCACGTACTCAGTCAGGAATCCTGTGTGGTCATGCTCGGGATCGGCTATCCGTGCCAAGCCAAAGTCACAGATCTGATGATGAGAGACAGGGTCAGAACTCATGAAACACACACACACACACACAAAAACATCCACTCCTCTTGTTATTTCCTAAAGCCAACAACAAAAACAAGAATTTCAGGAGGGATGCACCGTACATCTGAAGTTCAAAGCATGCAGTCATAATAGAAAATGCCAAAAAAAAAGAAACAATCTGAGCGCTACATATCAGACTGTATAAGCCTTGATTAACATATTAAATGGTAAAGTTCATAAGATCAACTTTAGCAAAACAGTAAAAAAAATCTCATCAACTGTTAAGCAGAGTGGTGAAGTCATGACAAACGGGACTTTGCAGCCACAAGACCTTTAGCTCTGTATAGTCACCGAGGCCACCATGAGCTTCTCTGAATACCAAAACATTCTTGATCCAAATGTAAAGTCATGTATTCATCTGACTCACAAACACATGGCTTTACATGTGTTAAGCTTGGGAAAAACTGGACTAGGCAACAGGTTAATCGTCCCAAACAGACCAGCAAACCTACAGCAGGATGCCTTAACAACAAAAAGGAGAAGGTATTGTAACGGTCTGAAATCCAGACCTCAACCTCATTAAAATTCTGTAGAGCTGTGCATAAACACATGCCTGCAAATCTCTATGAACAAAAGCAACACTGTACAGAAGAAGGGAGCAAAATTCCTCCACAACAATGTGAAAGATTGATCAAGTTATACAGGAAACAGTTACTTCAAACTACTGCTGCCATTGCTGATTCTGTACGCTATGAAAGCAAGAGCTCTTGTACATTTAAGCTTAGTTTGTGTCAAATTAACTTTGCATGCAGTATTTTGCAATTTCAAACCCTGGTAAAGATCACACTGCATGCCAAAAATCAGCATCATCCATCATGTTGTAGTAACGTGGTTTTCTTGGCAGAGACAGCCAACATTCCTGGAAAGTTTTTTTAATCCCTTAATCTTATTGTGAGATGGAGTTTGATACTTCTGCCAAAGTTTAAATAAACAAAGCCCTCAAAAAAGGAAAAAGAAGAGCAAACATCATATTTAAAGGCTTACTTTGAGGTCGCAGGTGGTGTTGATCAGCAGGTTTGAGGGCTTGAGGTCACGGTGCAACACATTGGCTGAGTGAATATACTTGAGGCCTCGCAGGATCTGATAGAGGAAGTAGCAGACGTGGTCATTGCTTAGCTTCTGGGTCTTCAGCAGCTTGTACAGGTCAGTCTCCATCAAAGTCTGCACAATGTAGCTGGAGGGATTTACAGGTCAAGGATGACAAGTTCCAGTCTCCCAGCATCAAAAGCTGGTCTCCCACGTCTGTTTCAGTATTTTCTTACATGCTTTTAGGATTAAAACTTAAGTTAATAGTCATAAATCCTGATTTAAAAAAAAAACAAAAAAAAAAAAACTTTTTTCTTTTAAGGTTACAGCTTATTCATTCGAACTTTGGATAAGTGTGTATTTGTTTTAAGTATATGTTCCAGAAACATATCTCAAGGCAACTCCAACACACGGGTTGGCCAACAAGGTGCAATACATATGTTGCAATGAACTGTTCCTTAAATTGTGCCTCAGTAAAGCTCAAAATACCCACCGCAAAAACAAAATACATGCAAACACATTCTGAAGAGTTGAGAAGTCACTGTCATGTCTAAACCGACCAACATCTTGCAGCAGACCTTCACCTCCAAGGTTCCTTCATTCAACTACATGCACCCAAAAAGTAACATCTCTGCAACAATTTTACTAGTTTAGAGGGAATTTTGTAAAAATATTCATCACCTACAGATAATTTTTTAGTGAAGCCAACGAAAGTTTGAACCGAAATAACCAACCATGCAATGTACTAGATAAACACGGGTCCCTCAAACTACACTGACCTTTCCATCAGCCTCAGGCACACTCTGTGTTTTGTGCAAACATAAAAGACTGTTTTCCCACTGGAATAAAGAGAATACAGATGTATGTTTCATACATTATTAAACATCTGACATCTAACAACATGCAGTACTCCAGCTGAGTACACGGTGACAGTTGAATTTGTTTATATTTGCCAGTTATTCAGGAATCCTCACAATGCAACAAGACCAAGCAAAACAGCAGCGAAACCAGATACATCAAAACAAGAAACAAATTGCTAAAATAAAAAGGACTCACACATTCTTCCTGGTTTCAGGGAACAATGCAGCCTTTCAAATAGAAACTGCCAAAGCAGCACTCAGTGACAGCAGCTCACTGGCAGCCTGTGCCCACACATCACCGCTAGCCACTCTGTGGACGAGACTAATGCCTCATGTATCCGAATTACAGCAACCAGAGCAATGATTCAGCAGCTGCACCATGGATGCTAAAATTTTCAACGGAAGGTGATAAATTAAAAGAGGTAAATAAATAAATAAAAATGCATGTTAACTGATTAAAAGGGTTTCCTTTCAACATGTGTTGGACATGTATCACTAATAAGCTTGAAATTTAGCTTATCGGACCGGTTTTGAGGTTAAACAGCCCTCACAAAGCCTCAGATGATTCCGACGGGATAGTAGCTGTGCCTGAATTTTCACAGTTGCAGGACTGAAATGGAAAAAAAGCCAAAACAATAAAGATTAAGACCCCCAGAGTCTCAACACAATATTGTTACAGGTTATTAAATGTAAGGTGGGCAGATGTTTAAACTAACACTTGGAGAGAAATGTCTCTATTAAATTCAGCCTGAAAAAAGAAACCAAATTTTAGTTACATTTTCAAATACTTTAAAGGGTTCCTGTGTTTATTAACCATCATGAATTTCATTTCAAAGCCAGATTTTACTTATCAAACTGCCTGATTATAATAGTGTGAGATGAGCTATGAAATTTAAACTTATTATCTTGTGGATGCTGGATTTGCCACTTAAAAGACAACTTTTAAAAAACCCAAACACTTTCATGATATTCAAGTATAAAGCCAACAATTCAGATGTTTCCAGGATCTTAACACTGTACATTAAAAACACCACTAAAATCACTGAAACAAACGAATTCAGGTGTTGTGCAAATTGAAATTGGACTCTGATCATTAGTCCACAATAAGCCCAAAGGCCACAAACTTTCTGAAAAGATACACATCCCTCATGTTGTCAATATGCTGTGCCCTGATCACGTCATTGATCCCGATGATGTTCTCGTGGCTGAAACGCAGAAGGATCTTGATTTCCCTCAGTGTGCGCTGGCAGTACGTCTGGTGCTCAAATGGGCTGATTTTCTTGATGGCTACGCGCTGGTTTGTCCAAGAGTCATGAGCAGCACTGCACAGAGAGATGATGCGAAAGAAAGAACAGGTGTCATATTACACATACACACAATCACGTGATCAAAAAACAAAAACTGAGCAGGCTTCAAAAGGGTGCTTCAGATCGTCTTTACAGACAACAATCCTCACAGGAGATATGTTTTCCAGGGGTAGAGTTTCGTCCCCTGTTTAAAGAAAGGTCAATAAATAAATAAATTTTCATGTGGAGTGTTGTCCAGCTTTATAGCTATAGGTCTGAGTGCTTTTGGAGTGTGTGTCAGAGAGCTGAGAGTGTAGGGTGGCTGGAGGCTGAGATGCTGAAAGGATGTGGAGATCCGTTTCCTCTATCTCTGAGGTCTCAAAGCACCTGTACAAGTAATGAGGGGAAATTAAATCGTTGAATTTAGGTTTTTACATGTCGTTCGGGGAGAAGAAGGATTATGTCACCGCTTTCATTTTATAAAAAGTATTATTGCACAACACTAGTAAATGGGGCACGTTGACGCAAGATCTCCTGTGGTTGAAATACCACGAACAGAATCTAGGAACAATGAACAGACAGTCCTGCACATTATATCTGAATAATAATATATTTTTAAAATCTATACACCTGGTTATTCATCAACATAAAATTCTGCAGTTGCAAAGCTAGGTGAAGGATGCTTCAACCCAACCGGTAGGTGTAGACAGTGTTTACAAACACTCAGGACTGCAATAGTGGATGTCACATGACCAAGACGACACAAACACAACAGCGTTGTGCTGTCGTGTTTGTGCACTAAACGCTGTCTCCCCCTTTAGATGTTAAACCCCAAGACTCGTGTGACTGATCGTGCAGCAGTGACTTCACTGATGCAATAATATTGATATCTAATGGGCCAGAGCTGCTCATGCATCCACGCAGATCACATGCAGAGATAAGGCGAGGAAAGGCCGTGACACACATGATAAATCCCCGTTACATCCTCTGCAGCGGAAATCGCGTCCAACTAGAAGTCAAATAAAGATCAGTGTAATGTATCTGAGTGGTTGGAGCTGTACGTCAAAATAAAGCGCTTGCATTAGCCCGCAACAGATTTCAGTTGTGATAGTACATCACGTCCTGCGCAATCAGTCCCCGATCTTCCTGTGAAGCTCGTAGCCACGCCTGTACCCGCTCAGCTAACCTGCTAAGTACACGGCACATTTGATGCCACCTGTTTTAGTACAAATATCGTGACCACGCTCATGTTTAACTCATAAGGTTTGTTCAACACAACCACGACGGCTAGCTTGCTGACGTTTTCGTTAACGGACAGCTCGTTCTAGCTAAACTGTTAACTTTATAGTATATACAACCGATAGTACTCACCACACCATCCCGTACGCCCCCTCTCCGATGTAACTCAGGTTCGCGTAGCGGGGGCCCACTTCAAACATTTGGCCCCTGACTAACTCAGCGCAGGGGCTGGGCTCCATGGCTACATCCTCCACAACAGTCTCCTCAGCCTTGTCCGCGACAGTGACAGGAGCCTCGGCGGCGACGGCGACAGCAGCCTCGGCTTCGACAGCCCCGTCCGCCTCGGCGGCAACAGTTACGGCAGCCTCAGCGGGTGCGGTGACAGCGGCCACGGCAGCTTCAGCAGCAACGGCGGCAGCCTCAGCAACCTCGGCGGCGGCGGCAGCCGCAACGGCCACTTCGGCAGCGGCAGCGGCGGCGATACCGGAATCTTCAGCCCCGACCTCTGCAGGGCAGCTCGGATCCGCCATTCTTCCTCTCCAAGACCGCTCCTGCTTTGTCAAAAGTGTTTTTTGTTTTTTTTTTTCCTGGATGGCCCCCGGCGCTCTAAGTGCTGCTTAACAGATGTCCGGGGCGGATTATTTGATCAGATGAAAGCGACTCTCTCAGGGCCCTTTTTTTACTACCAGTATAAATGGATTTCGTGCGCGAGCGCGGATTTGGTCTCACCAGTGAGCTTAATGCGCAGCCAAACCAAGGTAATACAGGTGCGTTAGATATGCTTAAGAGAATGGCTTGTTTGGGCGGGGCCCAGTCAATTTAAGTTGAGGCCCCTCCTTTACAGCTCCTGTAGAAAGAAACAAGCGCTATCCACAAATTAAAGCGGCAGCAGCTACTAGTAGGCGTGTCGAAATGTTGCATGCAAAGTATGAAGTTACAGGAATGAAAAAGTAAGAAAAGAAACGTGGAAATAAAGATAAACCAAAAAGTGAAAATACAAAGAAAAATAACGAAACATAAAAGAAAAACTAAAATATTTTAAACTTATTTTCATATTTATTTTTCATGTATTTTATGTCAAAGTTATTGTATGCATTTAAAATAAATATTTTACGATTTTAAATCAATTTCTATATTCTCTTTTTGTTTATTATTCACTATATCACTTATTAAAAAGCTCATTTTTAATTACTTATTTTTTCTCATTTGGACTCCTTTTATTCTTTTTAGACGTTGAAGCCAACAACGTGTGCCCACCCACCCCTTTTTAGGTCAAATCCCTTTTGGTGAGTAAAAAATGCTTGAGGTGTTTGCTAATACAGAGCTGTTAAATAAATTTAAGTGTCACTTTATGGCTGATTCGTGCTGAAATCATATGGCCTCTCTGGCAAACAGTTTCATAAAGTTGTGGCTGAGCCACTATCACCAGCTTTATAAAGAAAAACTGAGATTCTGGGATTGAGGAATGTCCATTCACACTGTCTCTGTCAAAGTGGATGAACAATATCCCCTGGTGGGTTCAAGTCCAAACTTCTTAAATTAACTCATAGAGTCTCAGATAAATTAGATGTTGTCCTTTCAACGATTTATCACAACTGATTACTATGACTTTTAACATCAGAACTAACTACTTTTTTGATCTGTCTCTGATGAAGGAAGTATCACAAAAACACAGGTAACTATATAACTAGAGGTGTAGTTTCATAGCATTGTATCATAGTTTTTGAGCTAGTTGCTGCAGCTTGACAGGTGGTGCTTCTGACATGCCTTTCTCGTGCAATAAACAATGATTAAATTTCTTTGTCCTCACTGGACAAATAAGCCACATATTTTAAAAGTGTCCTGCTCTTGTGTATGGTTTTATTGGTGAGATCTACCTATGTAGACACATCTTGACTAGCTGATTGTTGTGTTGAAGCATTGAATGTTGAAAAATTCCCCTACTTTTGACAGAAACAACCAGGAAGCAATGTTCCCTCTGTGACGTACACAACTTGACCAAACTCCATTCAAAGTCAAACGGATGGTGACGCTCAGGACACCTTCATCACATAGATATGAGCATATAATTACGGCTTTTGCTATTACTCGGAAGGGAGTGTGGTCATCTAAAGAAGGGAAGTATGACACATTATTGTTTCTCATCTATTTTCTCTGCTTTACTGTAAGTCAGTCTGGTTTGAAACACAACCCAGCTTTGCTTCCATCGTCTGGTGCTTTAAGTCAGTCAGATTTAAGCATGCCTTGATTGTTTTCTCCTAATCATGATGCATTGTCTGCCTGCAGAAATCAGAAAAATGTCACACCAAAGATGGCCGTGTTCCAGTTGTAAAGTTGGAAGATTAACCATTCCAAATGCTGGATTAGCCAATACTGTTGCTAGCAGTACAAATTCACAACAATCCCATATGCAACATTTAACGCACACAAACAGCATAACAGAACATCCACAGATAAAATCAAAATGCATGTCTGATTTAATAGGAAGTAAATAAGATTAAACTGGTACAAATGGTTATATTAACTGGGTACTTATACTGTTAATGCAAGCAGTCAGGTTGGACTCTAAAGTCAAGATTGGTGAGGTTTTTCTGACTTTCTGAGTTGGAATCCCAACTTTGGAGACATTCCTGATGAAACGTTCAACTTGGAACTCAAAAATGTCAACTGCCAGGTAAAATAGGATGCATTTCAATTACTTTTATGGGGAAAGTACTTGCTATATTTATATTTTAACCTATCTATCTAATGTGTTTTTGAATACATTTAAGGTAATTAATAGTGTAGCATGGTGGCTTGGTTAGCATTGCTGCACACAGCAAAAGCATCCCTGGTGCAAATGACACCAGGGGTCTTCCTGTGTGGAGTTTGCATGATCTCTCTGTGCTTGCATGTTTTCTCCAGGTGCTCTGCCTTTTTTTCCATGTATGCATGTATGTGAGGTTAACTGGAGTAAGTGTGGTTGTTTGTCTACATGTGATGAACACTGTGATGAACTAGTTAAGGTGTCTAAGGTGTACACCTGTCTTTCGCCTGAAGAGAGCAGATCCCTGCGACCTAAATAGAATTAAATGGTTATTGAGGAAGGATGGATAAATAGGCCTAATAAATAAATGCAATTAAAATAAATATAGATATAATAATTTATATATAAAAACAGTTAATATTTATTTGAAAATGCATACATGAATGTATGCATTAATTAAAATAAATGTGAAAACAGGCTGATGAAAATGGCTTTGTTCTTTTGGTTTTTGTTGTGTTGTTATTTTTCCAGATTCATCCATTCTTTATAAACATTTCCATCAAAAATTAATAAAGTCTTGCTGAATTGAACTGGTAAGTGGCTTAATGGTTATCACTGGTGCCTCAGAGCAAGAAGGTTCCTGGTTCAACTCCTGGCAGGAGTCATTCTGTGTGGACTTTGCATGTTCTCCTTGTGCTTGTATGTTTTCTCCAGGTACCCCGGCTTCCTCCCACAGTCCAAAGACATGTATGTTAGGTTGACTGACAACTCCACATTGCCATTATGTGTGAGTGTGCATGGTTGTTTGTCTATGTATGTGGCCCTGTGATAGACTGGTAACCTTTCCAGGTTGTACCCCTCCCCCTTGGCTTGGAAGGGCTCCAGCAGACCTCTGTGACCCTGTACAGGAACCACTGAGTATAGAAAATGGATGGATGAGCAGAACTGTTTTATTTTTCTTTTTTTGTATTTCCACTTTTATTTTCTCAATCCTCTAAGCATTTTTGTGCCTATCATACCATAGTTATCATTTGATTAGTCACAACTGGCGCAACACACAAACCAAAACTGAAAGAATTACAGACACTTAAAAAAAGAGAATCCACCCACGTTTCTCCATAAATACGCGAATATGTATTTAATGTTAATTACATATCATTATTTTACCACATACGTTTCCTGCGATTTATTTATGAACTTTAAGGAGAAATTTAAACAGAAGAAAAGGGGCGAAAAGTCGTCACTGATAAAACGATTGCGTGTTCTGTTTGCCTACGTCATCGCGCAAGGCGGCGCACTTCCTAGTTACGGTTACTCCCTGCTCTCGCTCCATATTGTCGTTGCTGGAGTGGACCCAGATCCACTTTCACATTCAAACTGACAGGAATGGTCCATCCTTTTCAAAGAAACTGGACGAATCCGATTCGATTAGCACTTACTCTCCTTGGTCTCCGTCTCCCGTATATCACCTGCACCTCCGGAATTAGGTATGAACACTTACACTAAATTGTACAGATTTACGTATAAAACGTGACATGATATTAAGTTTTAGCTTTAAGCTAACATTTTATTTTGCAACAAAAACATTAAGTCACTTGTGTGCCAGAAACCCCCTTGCACAGGCATAATATAACTGTAATTGTCACCATTAGCCAACTAACTCTATTAGAGTTATGGGTAACTTAAATTTCACAGAATAATATTTTAATATATACTATATTTAACATAAGAAATAAAGGAAATGTCTCATCTATCTTATATTCCTCCCTTAACAGAATTCCTGTCGCTTGTGCATCTTCTGATCCTGTCATAATTAGCAAAAACATCAAGCCCTTTCACACCAGTTACTACAATTTTTACATCACTGGTGTCAGGACAATGCCATCCTCAGCAGTGCCTCATGTCAAATCCAGATGTGCACAGTATCCACAGTCTACTGTCAAGCGCTTTCCTGTGCCTGATGACAAGGTGGACTGGAGTCAGAGTTGGCCACAGTATGCTCCAGTTTGCTACACCGCCCCTTCAGTTTTAAAGAAACCAGAGTGGGCTGATCCGGATATTGGGTGAGCAAGTCTTACTTTACTTACTATGCTTTGGGTTTTAACATTTAATAAGTGATAGGAGAGATTCTGATCAACATTTTACTTCTCTGTTTCTTGTAAAACATCATATGGAGTTTTATCACACTAATTTTTGGCAATGTTTATGTGTTTTGCAGCTCTTTCTCACCACTGTTCAATGCTGTAGATGGTGCTGTGGACAGGACAAGCTTTAAGGGCAAGTACAGGGTGGAAAATGGAAAACCACTGTAAGTTCCCAAGTCCACAGAGAAATAGTTCTTAGAAACTTTTCCCTTGTAAATTATACTTAAGTCTGTTCTCAGGGGTGTGTGCAGTATTAGCATTGCTTTTAGATTCAAGAAGTGTTCCCAGTAACGTCAAAGGGTGCTCGTAATGATGCTTTAATATTTATTTACAGCAGCACCAGGATTACTGTCTAATGTAGGTCTGTCAATACTTCTTGTAAAAAGCTTTTCAACTGCAGGACACCTCTCTATATCTTATGAATACAAAGATTTATCTCTACAAGAGTTTTCTTTTTGGCTTAGAACATCTTAACGTCATTTAGATGTTTTTAAAGAAATTGTGGGAAAAAATAAAATTGTAAAGTTGTGTACATATAACTATTCAAATTTGATTTTTACGACTTAGAAATCCTCTTGGACGCACAGGACTGACTGGTAGAGGTTTGCTAGGCAGATGGGGTCCCAATCATGCAGCAGATCCAATTGTCACAAGGTATTTTTTTTTCCACTTATCATTCAACTCCTCACCTCTTAAAGTTATTTTATTTTATTTTTTTAATTTATTTTTTTAAATCACCAAAAGAGGGAAATCTTGGTCTTTAATCTGTTAAAGATTAAAATGTTTCTTTATTCCCAAAGAAAAGGGGTAGTTTGTCACTTTTGCATTTCTTTTTTATCAAAATGTGACAACCTGACGTATTTCCCTGTCTGGCAGATGGAAGCTAGATGTCAGTGGAGCAAAGATACAACACTCGGTCTCAAAACTGCCCATTCTGCAATTTGTATCCATCAAGAGGAAAGACTGTGGAGAGTGGGCCATTCCTGGGGTTGGTTCACTGATTAGACTTTCTTCTTGTGGTCTCCTCTGTTTTGTTTTACCAGCCTTTTATTATGCCTACCACAATATTTTCAGTCCGAAATGCTGTGTGACCCAAAACAAAGTTACCATCATGGTTGTGGGTATTTTAATTTCTACAGGTATGTTTTTTTTTCCTGCTGGAAATACATTTTAAAATAACTAATGGAAAGGGTTTTCAGTATGAAGACATAAGAACAATGATTTTTACTGTATCAGGTCTGTAAAATCTGGTGAAAAACACATAACATAATATAGCATGTAATTATATACTAACCATAACACAAATGCAAAATGCATCAGGGTGTAAAAAAAAACAAAAAAAAAAAACAAAGCCTAAATATGCCCTTACTATTTTTTATGGAAAACAAGAGAGTTTGTTGCAGCCAAGTGCTGCTAATCAAATATACTGATCATAAGAAAGTGTGGCTATCTCTATAAAATTGAATTGAGAAATATTTTACTAGTCCTCAAAACAAAATGATATTATTCCAATATGAAATGAGAATAACAGAAGAAGAAAAATAAGGAAATAGCTGACTGTTTGATGGAAGTATAGGAGAAAGACTGGCATGGTGGAAGTACGCAGAAATGTCCATGAATGTATTGGGGTGTTGTGTTTATTACCTGACCACAAGCGAGCGTATAAGATGACACGCTGCATCAGCAGGTAACACAAGGGAAGTTCTTTCCAAAGACAGTAATGATGGAAACAACCAACAATTCAATACACAGAGTGCAGAGACGTCTCTTCACAGTGTTTTTTCCAGGTTTACGCCATCTGTTACTGCAGTCTCTCTTCCATATACTCTTACTACTGTTTTTGCACTTTCGGCCATCAATCTGGAGAGGATCATAAAGCCAATTTCAAACCATTTGGGCAGTTGTCATCCAGCATCCCAACCTAACAAGCTACAAAGCTATGCATACCACTTATGCTACTGATATTAGATATGGAGAAAACCTGGTCTGTCTCCAGAGTAACTTAGAAGTCTGGCCAAGCTGACCACAAGTGCTGGAGGAGTAAACACATTTTATCATTTTATAAGATAAGCCTTTATTCATCCCACATACTTGTAGGTACTTAAGTATACAACAGCTTTCATTAGAATATCCCGAAATGACATTGCGTCTTCATGTATACTGCATTTTAACAACCAGCGAGGTTTTTTTAAAAATTGTTTCTCAACCATGACTGTTCAAATGAGCAACTAAATGAATTCACATTCATTATAAGAGGACAGAAAGGGGTCTTTTTCTGGTAATTGTCAGCTAGTTATCAGAATTTACAACCCAGTTGGAGCTCCCTGGTATGTCATTAACCTGTAAATTAATTAGATGTGTGCACATATTGGTTTTGCAGGGGATGGTAGATCCAGGGGAGCAGGTTTCTCTCACACTGCAGCGGGAGTTCTCGGAGGAGGCGTTGAACTCGCTTTCAGTCCCTCAATCAGAGAGGGCAAAAATCCACGAGCGCATTACCAAACTCTTCAGCGCACCAGGATTTCAGGTCAATAGTTCGTATATCAACTCCCTTGTTTATCATCGCATTTCAGTCAGTATGCTTTTTTATGAGGAGTGCATAGTGACAGGGGCTACGTTCAGGATGCTGTCGTACCAGATTTGTTCCTTAATTATGGATTGAGGTGTTTTCTTTGAGTTGACTGTACATAAAATTACTTTTGCCGCTGTTCTCTCGCAGGTTTATAAAGGTTATGTCGACGATCCTCGAAACACTGACAATGCTTGGATGGAGACTGTTGCTGTCAACTTTCATGATGGCTCGGGTATCTTTAACTATTTTTACTTTTCATTGTGCCCTTCACATTTTTGCATCCTGCGTTCCCTGCATGTTCTTCATGTTTCAAAAGCTACAACATTAGGTAATCCAAATTTACAGACCATTCTTATGTAGTTGCTGGAGTTTTAAGTTTTTTTCTGGAGACACCTGAAAGGAAAATGGGGTGCATGCTTTTTTTTTAATCTCTGAGGTATCTCTGTTGCCATTGCAGGCGACAGTGTGAGTGAGCTGCCACTGCAAGCTGGTGATGACGCAGGACAAGTCCAGTGGGTTGATGTGGATTCATCTTTGGGTCTCTATGCAAATCACTCCCATTTTCTCCAGCTGGTTGCCAAAGAGAGAAAAGCTCACTGGTAACTGAGGACAATGGACTGTCCTTATGTAACAGTAAAGGAGACAAAAGCCTTAAGAGCAAATGTCCATTTAGCAAGTATTCGCCTAATGAGCATCTTACCTCAATAACTTATCCATGATAATCAGCTGTGATAATAATAATCTAATAATAATGCATGTCATCTTCCAGCCAATAAGATGCTGGACATACCATATACTGTATTACAAGTGACAAAAGAGGGTTATCAGAATGATAAGGGGTATCTTGATTTTAACCTTTTGAAAAGAAAAAGATATAATGCACTAGATCAGCATTGCACTGAGGACTTCTAGACCTGAGCTAGAGAATGAACATCTTTGCAAGTGCTAACAGATGGTTGACACACGGACCATTTCACACTTTACAGCCTTCCTTTCCAAACAAATGTTTACATCAGTTCATGCCATCTCGCGGCTGGGAGGCAGTGATAAAACATTTTGCATGAAAGGGACTGTAACCTCGAAGGATTTTTGCAATGAAGACTCGTGTGATGACAGCTCTGCATGAATAATTGTTTTATTCTTATTTTTTTGTTTAGTTTTATCAGTGATATTTGTCTTGCGCCACTGTGAATGTAATAATTTCGTAAACAATGTAAATCAATTTATCCATTTAACGAGGATGACGAGTAAGCACTTACAGAGAGAACATTTAATCTGTAAGTAATTTTGATGATCAATTTGGAACTTTTTAGACAAAAACTAGAAATTAAGTTGAGCCAGTTCTATCACAAATACAACAAGTCTTTTTTATTTGCTCGACTGGCTGATTTGACTGATTTTCAGTGAATTTAAAAGTTTCATCCAAGCAGATATGTGTAGGTAGGTCTTACTGTTAGGCTCCTTTTGTCTAAGCTCCTGTTGTACGCAACAGGAGCTTAAAATTGGTCATATAGTCATATAGATGCTCTTTCAGTTCTGGCAGAGTGCAGTCAGACCACTTTACAACACCGCTGGAGTACACTAAGAGCTTACAGCATTGTGGGCAGAGAGAGTATTTCCCATCCCCTTTTTCTCTGTCACATAAACTGGCAACCACCCCCACCACCACCACCACCACCCATATCACCTAAGACAAGTATAAATACTGGTAAATATTAAGAAAAAAATGCTGTTTGACTAATAGTTCAAACTAGTAAACCAATTTTGTGATAAAGCTTTACCTACAGGACCTGATTCCCTGCAAGCTGTGCAAAGATTAAGAAAAGTGCCAGCCAAAAAGTCTGAAAAACAACTGTCATCATTATCACATGAAACTGAATTATTTTGATGTACTGAATTGCTTGGCACAGCTGTTTATCATATCTTTACTGTTAAATGTATTAATTGACTGAAAGTATACTCAGCTAAGAATTGCATAACAATAATCTGCAAATGTTTGTTAAAAAGATGTTTTAATTTTAGTTTGTTTTTTCTCAAAGAGCAACACTAATATCTAACTTCATTTGACTGTCTTGTGGTAATAAAAATACACAAATATGGATACCTTGGACTCACAGATAAGTTCACTATGATTGTCCTATATTAGTGTTTCATTCTTAATCTTTTTTACATGCACTCTGACCTTTTCACCAGCATTGACCACAACATTGTTAGTCATTTCTAAATGTCTGTTTTGGAGACTGTTGATCATCCATTTGTTTGTTTCCATTTATTATTGTTAAACTTTTATTACTCTCTTAAAAAAATACCTACCTTAAAATCGATTTAGGAGCCAGTTTTAAAGTGTGCGACTGTGTGAACGGGTCTATATAACGAAGTAATGGCACAGTACATGACTCAAATGAGGTGACGAGTCATTACATGAACGCATGAACAACATTTCCCAGAAACCCGCGCGGCAAAATCCGCCTTATTTGACGACGTGGCCGGTGGCTGAGAGACGTCTCAACCAACCCGGGTTTCAGCGGACCGGGGTTATTCAAACTGTCGAGCAAACCTGCGGCATTCAATGCTGATTCTGGATTTCAGTCAGCTTTTAAAAACGTTTTTCACAGATTGACCTCATCACTTTTTGACAATGTCGGGGAAAACCAAGAGCCGGAATGCCGCTAACGCAGACGCGATAGCTGGCGGTGTGTCCGGTGACGAGCGCATCTTGCGGGATATTCATCAGATATATACAGATCCAGACAGTGGTGAGCGGACTACTCCAGATAATCCCTTTTGTTGTACCAGCACTCACCTGCTCCAAGACACTTTTGAGCTAACAAATCTTTTATTGTCCAACTCGTTAACTATTCGGGGAGCAGAGAAGGGCTAAGCTTTAGCTAAGTGTGCTAATAAGGATTTTAGGGTTAGGACGTGCTTCTGGTGAAAGTTGATGTTAGTGAAGTTAGCCACTCACTTTCACAACATCATTTGTTAGTGATGATTCAGCTCCAGTTTGATCATGTATGTTCTAATGTCATATTGCTTTTTAATGTCTTTAATGAGTAATTCACATCTTAAAAAGTGCAACTGAGCTATTAACATCGCAAGGAATTCTGGGTCCTAAAGAGAAAAAAGCCAGGAGAAAACAGATGGTTTTAGTTTGATTTAAATATAGGCACATTTTCATTAAAAATTATGCACCAGTAATGACGTATGTATCAGTAACAATTTGATAAAAGTCGTTTTCTATTGTTTTATTTTTTTTTCCCTACTGTGTCCAGGGTTGATTTCTGTAGCTGATTCTGTTGGTGTTACGCTCCTGCCACCCAGAAAAAAGATTACAGTGATGCTGATGGGCAACCACTCTGCTGGGAAAAGCTCCTTCATCAACTGGTAAATATACTTTCTGACTTTTATGTTAATGAAAGCAGAAATAGCTAGCAATGCAGGTGTCAAGACAGATTTAGACATCTGCATATTTCTTCCTTTGTTGGCACACACTGTGTTGGGCATTTGGTTCCACTCTGTAGTGGTCAGTTTCTTTCTTATACTGCTCCAGTCAAACTCATGTTCTGTTGTTTGTTTCCCTTTCACTCTGTCAGGTATGTGGAGGAGCACATCCAGCGAACTGGAGTGGCTATTGAGACGCAAGGCTTCAGCTTTGTTACAAGTGGGCGCAAAAGAGAATCTCTTACAGTGAGTGAATTCTTAGTGTTGCTGATCCAGGACTCAACACAAACAAGATCAAAATTTCTGATATTTTCAGCAATTGTCATTTTCATTGGTTTAGTCATCATGTCAACTACTTACTTTCACTTCAAGGTACTCCTCAAAGTGGAAATCAGTGAACTACATTAAGGGTCTCTAGACCAGTGTTTCCCAGCCCTGGTCCTTGGGGCACGCTGTCCTGCAGGTTTTAGATGTCTCTCTGCCTCAACACACCTGATTCTGATTAATGGTCATCGTCAGCTTGTCATCAAGGAATGAACAAGTTTGTTAATGACACAGACACTTGTTTCAGGGTGTGATGAAGCAGGGAAACTTTTAAAGCCTGCAGGTCAGTGTGTCCCAAGGACCAGGATTAGGAAACACTGCTCTAGACTACTTAAGATCTGCTTTACAAACAAACAAATGTAACCCCCCCTCTCTCTCTCTTTTTCTTTAGGGAAATGCCACCCTTCATCTATATCCACATTTCAAGCCTCTGCAAGAGTTTAAAGGTACAAGTTTTTCTGAAAAACAAACACAAATTGTCCAGAAATGTGCAGTCAGCCTTGCAGTTGTTTCACTTTCAAATGACTGCAAATACATGGTCTTGCTGTGGTTTTTTGAGGACGTTTAATAGCCCAAATGGACAGATATTTAACAAATTTATGTAATGTGCAGTCAAACATTGTGGGTAATGTTTTACCTTTTGGAAGAGGAACTGGGATATTTGATGTGTCACTAAAAGATCTATGCTGCTTATTTGTTTTAAACATATTGTAATTATTATCTGGATATAAATCCCTCTTTTGTGTGTGTGTGTGTGTGTGTGTATAATTCTCTAACCCAAGTAATTTGATTTTTCTAGGTGTTTCTGAGTACTTGAGCACAGAGATCTGCACGTCGCGACAGAAGCGTTTCAGCCTGGTGACATTTGTAGACTCTCCAGGTTTGGTGGACGGTGATATGAAGTATCCGTTTGACGTGGACGAGGTTATCCTCTGGCTGGGTGGGTCGTGAGACCTGAAGTCATAATAGTTGTAATCGACCAAGATAAGGGAAGAAAGCTTCTCTTTCAGGATTTGTTTACTCATTTGGTACTTCCCCCTTCCACTTTCAGGTGATCTTTGTGATCTTATTTTGGTCTTCTTTGATCCCATGGGTCAGGCTCTGTGCAAGCGCACCCTCAACATAGTTGAGAGCCTGAATGAGAAACACGGTGACCGGCTTCGCTTCTACTTGAGCAAGGCTGATGAGGCTGGGGGAGAGTCGGACAGACAGGTGAGCACAGCAAAAGCTCTGTTTAGGTCTTAAGTTCAGTTTGATGATTGCTTGGTTTTGTTTACGCAGCGTGCATCCTGATGAAACTCTAAATACACTTATGAATAACTGTGCAACTGCATGAGCTAAAAGAAATGGAATGTTTCTCATTTCTTGTGACAAACCTTAAACAAAAGTGATAATTTAACCTGATTTTGATAAATTATTTATTTTTTAATGACAGGATGATTTTAGCCAGAAATGGGCACAAACACAACTCTGTATGAAGAGTGCAGATCCAGGGACAAAAAGAAAGATTAAATATGATACAAAAGATACATGTTTTAGGGTTTCTTGTATTTATTGAAACCAGACTTCAGATCACTACCTCATCTGTACCGGCAGCTTCCTCATCGCCAAATGTTTGGTACACGTGGATGAAAGTTTTGCGACAGGTGCACAATTTTTGATCAAGTGTTTTTTCTTAGAAAAAGATCTCTATTTTTACACAGAAGCGGTATTGTTCAGTAGGAACAGAACAATTAGAAATGAGGTCCCTGGTCAGAGCGTCCAAGCTGCACGAATCAACGCTTATTCTTAAAAGATGGCTGACACCTAGAGTTTGTGGATGTCTGTTTATTTTTTCCAACATTGATCAGGTGTTTTGTTAAGCATTTGAAGTGTGACTTTAGAAAACGCTGACAGAAGAGCAGAGCTATTGCTTTCATGGAAGAGTAATAAGTTTGCAGAATCCTTGTTAATGATTCCATCTTATATTAAAAGTAAAAAGTGCTGCTTGGACAGGACGAGTTGATTGAAGTGTTCATGGACATCCATGAACACGTGTTCAGGTTTATCGTGCAGAAACATTACAGCACACACATGGCCAGGCACCACTTGAAAGCGAAAGACTTCCTTATTGTGTCCCTCTAACTGGTTTCTGTTTTGTGGCCGGTTGTCTCAGAGAGTCATGATGCAGATTGTCCAGGAGCTCTGCAAGCGGCCTGGACTTAACAAATGTGGTTTTGACATGCCCACCATCTACATTCCCAATCCAAACAAGGTGAGTGCTGATTACTCGTGGAGCTCTCAACTGTGTAGGCCCGCAAAGCTGCCTCATGTTGTTTTTGTATTTTGAAATGAAGGCATGTGTCATTATTTATTTATCCATATCTGTTTGTTCCTATTCTTAGCCGAGCCGCTGTGTCAACCAGGTTGAGGAGGTTTGTCGCACCATCGAGAAAACTATCAACCAGACGGTCCAGAATACGCTCAACTCTCTGGAGAGGGACTGTGAGCTCATCAGCGAGGCCATTACAGATACACTCAGTAACGACAGGTGAAACACTTACTTTTTTTCTCTGAAATTCATGTTACAATGACATTCTGGCTTTCACTAATACTTTCAGTCGGAGTTATTTGGGGGAAAAAAACAAATTGTCTCATTTGATCATTTAATCAGATAAGTATTAGCTCAATTTATGTAAGTTCACGCCCTGTTTATTTATAGCTTTTTAAGTGTAAAGCAACGGATTATTTATGCTGACCAAGGAAAAATAATCCTTTCTGGGGTTTAGTGTTATGTAACCGTCACTGTTTTTGTTTTTTAGATAGAGTTGTTGAAGTTCACAAGTTAATAACAGGCTAACATAAATTCTGATTAACGCCAGTATTTTAGAGAGTATAACCTTGAACTTTGTTGTCGCAGGCAGACCAGTCTGGAGAACAGACGGGCGCGCTGTAAGAGCTGTCTCCTGACCCTGCTGGGGTTCAGCGTCCCATTTGCCCTTCTGGCCTTCCTGCTGCTGGGCACTCTGTCCCAGGAACTTCTGGAGATGGGTCTGGGCCGCGAGGGAACAGAAGCCCTCTCACTCTACCTGGTGAGTGTCCAAGGGACTGTATTGTTCACGGCTCTGCCATGTTGTTGCAACTAAAAGACTAAAGTGTCATTGTGTTGCAGGCTCCTGTTGTGAGAATAACCGACTCCCTGTCTTCGGAGCAGCAGCTCTACATCTCTGGTGGACTTATCGTTCTCTCCTTCCTCTTCCTCATCATTGCACGATTCTTCTTCAGGTAAGAGACCTGAATGAAGCACCTTTGGGTGCTTGTTAGAGCTATGGCTTCTGTATTCAAGAGCAGTCAGATGATGCAAGCTTCAAAGCTTTATTTACTCAGACTCCTCTTTCTTTGTCTTTGTCAGCAGCCATGGGCTCCTATGAATAGCTGTGCTGCATTCTGAAAATATAAATAATTTATTCTAACAAAGATTGTGAAGGTCACAAATCAATACTGAAGTCTATTTAAGGTGATTTTGTCCTCAGCTAATGCTTGATTACTCCTTTTTGTAAAAAAACAAAAAAGTGACAGGTCAGGTTGGGGTATGAAAAATCAAAATTTTTCTCAGGGTTGACAGAATTGCTAGAAATCAAAATTCCTTCTTTTATTTAACTATGAAAGATCATCGAAAGCTATTTGAGTGCAGATATGTTCTTCTGTGTTGTGACATGCATAAATATGATTTTCAGAGGAGGATCTTGAGAAAACATTTCCTGCTTCCTTGCCTCTAATTCAGCATTAGAAGATTATAAGTCTAATTTAGCCTGCTGCAGTTTGAAAAACATCCAACAGAGTGAGGAAGTCAAATGACCATTTTGACTTCCTTGAGTAAATGTTTGGAGAAGAAAGAAGGAAAAAAAAACCCAAATTTCTCCAGATGTTGTGCACAAGGGTGGATTAATCAAGGTTTGAGCTTGTTATCCTCGCTGAGACAAAATATCTCACTGAAAAAGAGAAAACTGACTAGCTTTCTTTTGTTCAGGAGCTGGCATTAATATACTGTTTGTTTTGCAGAACTCAAACCACTCTATCAGGCAAACAGAAAAGGCAACTGCAGGAGAAACTGGAGTATGTCCAGGAGGTTGTCAAGACCAAAAAGGTAGTGTGTGTGTGTGTGTGTGTGTGTGTGTGTGTGTGTGTGTGTGTGTGTGAGAAAGAGAGAGAGAGAGAGCGTGAGTGAGTGAGAGAGACTCTGAAATGGTCCTTAGCAATAAATGAACAAGAGATGCACCGATCGACTGGCTGGCCAACAGGATTTTTTCCCCCCTCCAGTCAATAAATCTATCTGATGCATAAAACAAACTTCATGATTTTGTGGAAGTATGATGTCAGTTAATATATCAGCAAAAAGCTCAGAAGACCAGAAACATTCATAGTGACATGTTTTCAGTGTGGAGCTTTTTTGTTTGTTTGTTTTTTAACACTGTGAGCACAGAATACCCAAGGATTGCTGCTTGTTCAACTCACAAGACTTAAAAATTTAATTAAATCACTAAGAAACATAGTTGCAAAAAACAATCCAGCACATCTGAGGATGTTTGCTATAAAAGTAAAAATTCATCTTCTAGAGCAAGGGTGCATCTCTTGAAATCAAGGTAAAACCAGTTTTCTAATTGTCTATTCTCTCCCTCCAGAAAAAGCTTTATGAGGAATATTTACGTCAGAGCGTCAGCGATCAAGACATGGACTTGTAAGGGAAGATGGACAAAAGACATCCCCACGGTTATGCAGGACTAACAGGCAGATTAGCCAGCCCAGATTTCACACCAGCTGCCACATCAGTCTGATCTCACAACGATTCAAGTTTTGCTGCTTCAAGTGCTATAAAGTCTGTTTACCTGCCACATGATGTTACCTTCATTTAAAAGAAAAATCACGAACTACAGATGAACTGAACTTGTTACTGAACAGTTATTTCTTGTAAGCATTCCCATAGATATCTACTGTGCCTCTGCTTTACACAAGGAACTCATAATTTACTACTTGAAGATGTATCCTAACTATTTATACCAACTTACAGCACTGATATACGCAAGTCACTTTGGATCAGTTGCAGTCTTTGAGGACATGTACCAGCATTTTATACGGTATTTTGACTTTCTTATCATGAAAAGTGGTTTTGTATCAATGTAGTCAACTAATGTGTTTGATGTGTAGAATATTGAATTATCTGCAGAACTCCTGAGGTGAAGATTGTGAACCAGCAATCAAAACTGTTACCTGTGACCAATTCATGGTTTTGCATCTTTTCTCTACATTGTGACCACATTTTAATTAAAACTGAATAAATGGAAAAATATATTGAATATTTGGAAGTGATGAGACACTTTTTTTTGAGTCTAAGCTTTATAGAAAAAAAGATTAAACATTTTTTTTATGGGCTTTTCATTTGTTTTCTCTGAATTTTCTCGGTTTGGACCTCTCTGGCTGACAGTCATTGAAATTATCTGAGGTAAAACATCTATGTAAGGACGTCTGGTGAGCTAATCAAAAGGGAACAAATGCCAGAGTTCAGAAGTGTTTATATCCACATTTATAGACGAGCTTTTAACACAGCCGGTTCGACTACAGAGCGATAACGCAGAGGCAGGACGTATGCATTGGCACATATCAGATTTCTAAATGACAAGGATCAAAGTCTGGCGCATAACGGAGACAATGACCAGAATTCGAGTGGGATCGAAACTGTAAACAAACCTCACTTTTTCCAAAAAGGAGGTGTATTAAAGGATTCCTATTTTAACACAATATATTTCAAGAGGCAAACAGTTCAGATGTCAGATCATAAAGTTTTTCTTCATTGGGACCCTCTCAGAAATCGATTCTTCATGAAGAATCAAAGTCTCGAAGTCGGCGGTAAACATAATCCAGATGAATGTGAAAAAAGGCAGAAATAGTTGTATTAACCTAATGGATGTGGGCTTTTATTCTGCAGTGGATTTTCAAGACTTGGTGTTTATGAGATCACAACTAATAAATAAAACTACCTGTCTTTAAATACAATGTATGGAAATATGAAAGCATTCAAGAATTGATGTAAAAATAAAAATATGAAACAGAAGGGTAGTAACATCCTATAACCCTCCCCAGTAGTACCAGTACTACTCCAGCAGAGGGTATCATTTAGTGTTTAAAAAACCCCAAAAAACTGCCAATTTCATCACAAGTCTTTCTTGTCTCATCAACAAATACTAGACAACTACTATTACTTACACATTACCTGAACTTTTATGCCGATATGATTGACTGTGAAAATTTACAGGGATCCAATAAGGAGGAAATATGTTTTGAATGAATTTGAAGAGGATGGGGTTAAGAATATCAGGACAGGTTTATCCCATTCCCTCTTCTCCCAAAGGTAAAAGAAGCTCATTTCAAATTCCTCATCAAAAGCCATCCAAGAAGGAGATTTTGGGAAAGAAAGAAATAAGAATTTGGGATTTCATTGCAAATCTGTTCTGTTGTTTAGAAGTCCATTTTAATCTTGGTTAGAGACAGAGACAATCGTGATGTCTTCACCACTAAGCTTCAACACTGTGAAATATAAATATGCCCTAAGCATTTATATATATATGTGTGTTATATATACTACAGACATTGGAAATTAAGAACCCACTGACAAGGAACTTAGTGATAAGTTTTGGTGAACAGACTTGTAGAGGATCTGATTTTTCAAATATTCAAAAATGCAAAGATGACCTGCTCTCAGCAAAATTATGAAGTCCTCAAACCTAAACAGCAGAACCTAAACAAAAAGTTGATCAGTTACAGTTTAACACCCCTTAGGAAAGTTTAAAAAAAATGATAAAGCCATTTAAATAAAGCTTATGAGTCTGACTTCTGTTCTGGGAGTTGTTCAGATGCAGTTGCTCCTTCAAAGAACCTCCACCAGGTGAAGATAATCCTGAAATAAAAGAAAAAAAGATGCACATTTGAATTAAACCTGCATCTTGAGTTTCGTTTTGGGTCTCTTCCAATGGGCAGCTGTAACGCACAACCAAAAAAAAACTGCGACATCCTCTTTAAGCAGCTGTATGCTAAACTTTGATCAAGAAAAGAGATTTTGTTCTCAACCCGGAAATGTTCAGGTTCCTCATAGTTAACCTTTTAACCCTTGCAAAACCTGCGGTATTCACTGCACTGATCTGCATGAATTTGACAGATCGTCAAATTGTCTGACATTATGGTTAAACATTTTAAAATGCAACTAAATGACATTCTCAAAATACTGTTGTTTGTTTGTTTTTTCACAAGTAACATCCAGAATGAACTGGCAACATTTCTGACATCAAATGCTGATCATATATATATATCTATATATATATATCTATATAGATATATCTATATAGATAGATAGATAGACAGACAGATAGATAGATATAGCCTGTAATTTTGCTGGGTGGACTTGGTGTACTTGGGCCAACCCAAGTACATCAAGTCCACCCAGCTCATTTACATGTAATTAAATCAACATAATAGTTTCTCACTAAATTAACACATTTCATCGAAGTGTAAATTCTTTTCCTGATTTTGTCACCTAACACGTCGTCAGTATTGTAGTTGGATGGGACGGGTCAGGCCCGGTCAGAACCATCCAGGTCAGGTATTTGTGAACAGGAAGGACGCTGACGTGTTTTCCGCAGGCTCAGACCGGGGAAAGTTGTTTCCTGAAGTTTCCTCCCGCCGACACTCCCACACCAAAGCTTCGGGCTTGGACGAAAATGACTCGAGCGGATTAATAGGACCTGGGTGTGTTTTTGTGTTCGTCCTCGTCGCCGGTTTGGTGCCGCTGTCTGACGGGAGAGCATGAGCTCCAGGGATGAAGACACAGGTAGTGAAAACGGCAGCCTTCCCTGCAGCCCTCCTCTCAGCCGGCTCCGGCTTCAGCGCCCGGACCTGTCCGTCTGGAGCCCCGCTCTTCAGCCTGCTCTGACCTGTTGCTTGTGTCGAGGGTAACTTCTTGTGTTTGAGGCCCTGCTCGGCCTGTTAGCTTCGCTGCTAACACTTAAACCCTGGAGTCAGGCTTAAGACCGGTTTTATTTCACTTTGACTCCCACCTCCTTCTTAGTGGTTGTTGCAGTATTTTGCCGTCGTCCAAGTGCTGAAACTTGGAAATGACTCAAGGTGAAATTACTCAGAGAGACAGGTGAAGACTATTATTGTGACGTTATTACTCATTTAATGTTATTACTCATGTCAGTGGCAGTTTATTATGGGGCTGGAGCGTTTCTAGTCATCTTATCAGCTACAGGGAATAACTTTAGCAATAATCATCTTACAGGTTAATCCATCTTCTGATTTCAGTCCACTTATATATTTTCACAATGAACAATAACTACCAAAATCATAATGACATTATGTTATTGTGACTCATGCACACATATGTACCCACTCATGCTGACATTGAAGTCCAGTTTATCTGAAAGGGCAAATCAAAGCACAGTTTTAGAAAGCTTTATGAAAGCAATGAAATTAGAATTATAACATAAAATGTGCATTAAAATCTCTATTTAGAAATTCTTGCTTTGCAAACTCGTACAACCTTCTTACAGTGGTGTAGATATCTATCATTTTTTCCCTTTTCAGCTTAACCTTTACTTTCGATGAGATTTCTGCTTTTTTTTTTTTTTTTTTTTTTTTCCACTGGATCTCTTCAGATCTTCTCCAGACCACAGCCGTTCCCCTAAATCGCTGTTGTCATGACATTTGTGGCTGTGGAAATCACAGGCTGGAAGCACTTTGATGTGTTTTTTTTAATGGCATTTCTTGCTCTGTATTCTTCAGTTAGTCACTTAGTTTATGTGCAGCTACATATTATCGCTACAGACATCACAATGAATTTACGTCTGCGTGTCATTTTCAGAGGCGAGCCTGCAAGCCCAGTTAGCTGAGTGCCAAGCTCAGGTCGAGCACTGGCAGGGTGTGGCGACGATCTGTGAGCTGAGCAAACAGGAGGAACTGGCAGAGCTGCAGAAACAATGTGATCAAGAGATCCAGTCTCTGCAGGAAGCTCTCAGAGGTCCGTGTCATCTGTTTGGTTGTGCCTTCACATTTGTGTGTGAGATGTGAGCATGGTTCTCCTTTTGATGGTTGATGTGTGCACAAGGTCAAATTTTCCATCATAAGAAAGACTTTTATATTTGACCTTTTTGCTGTGACAAATAAATGAATCCCTAGACAACTTTAATCTTCGGCCTTGCACGTTGCATCTAAAAGCTGCGCAGTATTGTTCTGTAATTGTCCAGTGAGTATTGCAGTCATTGTAACTCGGTTCAAGGCTGCATCCACAGGAATGCAGGTAGGTTAAATAAAAAAATGATCCAAATCAAATAACTTCAATTCACAGTACTCCACCATAAACCTACATTACATCATGGTACGCACAAACGGCTGGTCTCATACAAAACCAGCACTCCCTGTCTGGATGGAAACGCTGCTGGAAATACCTTTTATTGAGTTCAAAAAACATCATTCTACTCTGTAACCTTAATTTTAGTAAAGTGACCGCTCATATCCAACTGTGATGAGAAAACTTTCAATCGTGTCTTAAACAGCTTTTGTATTGATTGAACTGTGCAGTTCAGTCTAATGCAATTTAATATCATGCTCACATAGTGTGTTATCACCAGACTGTGAGGTAAATGGCTTCATGGTTATTCTGTTGTCATCTCATGCCTTCAGAGACGGCAGCTCAGTATGAGGCCAGGATCGCGGTTCTGCAGGCTCAGCCTGTAGACTGGAGGAGATCCAGCGGGCAGAACGTGGTCAGTGTGCAGCCACGTTTCTTTTTTCTAAAATCGTCTCCGGCTATTTCGGACTCAGCCCTGTGTTCTGTTTTGTCTACCTGGTAGATCAGTAGCAGGAAAGGCAAAATGGATGCAGAAGCCTCCTCTTCTGAGTCCCCACCGTCGGTCGTCCACAGACTGGCAGAGGACGAGACAGCGTCGTCGATGGACAGGACGCAAAGTCAAGCAGCAGAGCTGGAGGCAGTGGCGGAGGGAGAAGGGGCCCCGCTCTCAACAGAGGGGTATTTTTCACTACAGAACTGTGACTCGGCCTCGTTGTCCTCCTTCTCCTTAGACACGCCCTCTCTGCCCAGAAAACTCCTCCATCAGGACGACACCGACTCGCTGGTGTCCACAGGAACTCTGGTCCCTGAGGCCATCTACCTGCCGCCTGCTGGACACCGGCTTGTCACGCACAGCGACTGGGATGCACTCAACGCGCAGGTGGGAATATAAAAGAAAAACGTCTTTCTGCTTCAGCAGGCTATATAAATTCAGTTTATAAGCTGCTTCTGCATATAAGGAAAACAGCTCTTGCACCTCTTCCCTTAAAACAGTGTAGTTTTTTTCTATCTCAGAAAGTTACTTTGTGAGCTTTGTGATGTAATACATTTGTGTCATTTTGTGCAGCTGTCAGATCTGCGAGGAGAAGTGAGTCGGCTGCAGGTCGAGAAGGAAGAGCTGGAGAGGGAGCTGGAGACACAGACCAACCACACACACAAACAGGTGGGCGACACCCCACTGCCTGTCTGTGTCCTTTTGGGATTTTTAAGCAAATTAAATGGGCAAACTTTGACACGTTTTAATGCGTTTTTGTGTGTTCAGGTTTCAATGCTTCAGTCTCAGGTCCAGACTTCAGAAACTCTCCTCCAGGATTTGCAGAAATCTTTTAGTCAGTCGCAGAGTGCTGTCCAGAGCCGATTGGTGAGTGATGTGGGACAGGACTTCACAGGGTGCAAAAATATCCAATAAAAATGAGAAAACAATGTTACAGATGCAGTGACATCGGTGGATAAATGTCTGATGACCAACACTGATGCAGTTTAGAATCAAATCTAACTTCTGTCAACTGTTTGGACTTTGTAAGAGAGAGGGAACGTCTTTGCTGAAGAAAATTACTCCTGACTGTTTGGTCTTTTGTTAAATGTGTCTTAGAAGTTAGCAAGTTTATGCCAGCAATGACCTGCTTTTATTTAGAAAAGTAAAAACAAATGTGAAAAATTGCACCACCACCTAAATTTAAGTAAAATTGTTTTTTCTTATTAGCATTTGGGATTTTCTTCACTTCAAATAATGTACTGTCCCCGGATCTTATTGCATTTCCTATCAGATACCCAGGATTTAACCCTGGTGTGTGATTGATATGCTTACTTTTGGACAAAAACCAGGCCAGATGTTTCCTTTGGCTTGTTTCCCCTCAACCACAAAAAAGTGCATATCTTAAATTTTAGTTTGGGGAAACACCTGGATCAGTTTCACTTCAGTCAATGTCACCAAAGTCGCTCATAAAAGAAATGATTTCACAGTTTTGCTCATGCGTACAGTGTGTTAAGTTGTAGGGTGTTTTCTTATGAGCTTTGTTTTTCTTTTCTTTTTTTTTTGTCCAGGCAGAGTTGTCCCTTTCTCAGCGGAGGATGTGTAGTGACCTGTCTAGACTGAGAGGAGAAGAGGTTGAGGAGGATAAGCCGGACACCAGCTCATCATTACTGCCAACTCTGCATGTACAGTTACTGTTTTAGAGTTTGGTTTTCTCTATCTCTCACTAACAAATGCCGGCAGTCAGACGTATTTAAACAACTGTCTGTTGCTCAGTTAGCAATACATTTCAGCATACATCACATTACATCTAACATACTCAGATGAATTGTTTTGCATCTTTTGAAGAGGAACATAAAGTTGCAGATGTTTGAGCTCTGTTTTGTGAAGGTTTGCATTTTCTTTTGTTTGGTAGTTACCAGGAGAGCTGGACTTAAAATCCAACCTCTCACATACTGACTTCATACGTCTTAAGTTTTATTTCAGACGTCTGTGGGAATTCACATCTTCTCTCGAACTGCCAGGGTGCACACTGTGAGGAGCGCCTTCGCATTGAGATCGTCCACCTGAGGGAGCAGCTGGACACCCGGAGGGAGGAGAACGGTCTGTGAATTACTTCACTCTGCGTGGAAGTTCCCACGACTGTCCGACTGTCCTCACACTGAAACTTTTTGTTTATTCCTCTTTCTTTATTCTCGCTTCCTGACTGCTCCCGCTTGCAACTGCTGTCATCAGAAGTTTTAGAGGGTGAGTGAACAACTCATGCCTTATTATTAGCCTGTTAACCTAATTAGTGGGTCCTGTGAGGGGTGCAGGGTGGCATTTCATCCAGGTTTATTTAACCTTTAACATTTGTGTCCTCTATGGTGGGAACGGTAATGTCGTAGCTGATGGCCAGACTAAGCAGGCTTGTAATAAACATATGGTTGCGTTTTTTTATTGCGTGCACAGTGCAGCTTGCCACTCTGAGGACGGAGACGGAGAGGATCCAGTCTCAGAAAGACCACCTGCAGACTGAGATTCTGGCCTGCCGCGCTGAACTGGAAGCCCTGCGGGTGGCGCTCTCTCACATACAGGCCACCAACAAAGCCCTCAGCAGTGACAAAGTAAATTGAGTTTTTTTATCAACACAAAACAAAGATATTAGAACATATAATGGCTAAGTAAATAGATATGGTGCTTTATGACAATGTAAAAACAGGTGATAATGTTTAATGTGGTGGTATAGATCATCAGATGTGCAGAAAGTCGATCAAACAGGGAATTTATTATCACTGTTGTCTCTGGCTGTCAGGCAGCCCTGAACCAACAGTGTCTGGAGCTGCGTAGCCAAGTGATCAGTCTACGCTCTCAACTCGACACCAGCCAGGCCGTACAGAGAGACTTTGTCCAGCTTTCTCAGTCGCTGCAGGTACTATAAGTTCAACAGTGCTGATATAAGGATTTGCTTCACTTTAAATCTGTGAAGCAAATCCATATTCCTTCACCCTCGTTCTGCCTTCAGGTGAAGCTGGAGTTGGTTCGGCAGGCGGAGACCTTGGAGCAAGTCAGGGAAATCTTGGAGGAGAAAGCGAGTGAAGCTGGCTCCCAGCCCGCCGATGCCTCGTGAGTTTTGAGAAAATGATGTCGGGGACCAAAGAGTGCAGGGGGATATTGATCATTCCAGGCGTGACCGGGAGGCTTCACAGGAAGTTCGGGCTCTGGTAGAGCGACCACTGGAGTTACCACAGCTGGTGCTGCTGGCATTTCTGTTTTAACACTGGAACTACTTCTGGACAGAAACATTATAACCTTCTCCATATGTCATGTTTTCATGACTGAAACTCCTACCAAACGGTGACCAAAGCAATCCACATGCGTCCTGAACACGTTGACGATGCTCTTTTTACACTCTCTCTCACTTATTTTGTAGTATTTCAGATGACACACTCCTCTTTTTACACTACAAATGCAAATATAGTTTGTTATAAAAGAAATCACTCCAGAAAACTGCTCAACTGTCAACACTCGACACTGTATCAGTAACTATTATGCAAATAACATTTTTCTTGCCTCCTTGTGTAAACAAAAACCTCTTCAAGCGCTCACATTTCAACACACTTCAAGCACAGTGCAATAATGACTTATGAAGTGATGCAAAATAGAATAATTGCCTTCAAATGTGATTTTTCTTAGATCCTATTTTGTCATAAAATGTAGTTATAAATATTATATTTGTCATTTTACATGTTTAGAGTTAACATGTTTGTCTTAACTGTAACCGTGACAACTTTTCAGGAGAAAGGAGCAGAGGCGAGAAATATAAATGTCTCATCTTACTTTGTTTTTTGTTGTCAAATTTCATTCATTCTTCTTTGTCTTTGGGGTCACAGGGGTCTGCTTTAACCTATCACAGCTCTCTTCAGGTGAGGGCGTCAGGGCATGGGTTATACCTCCCCACCGCCAATAAATCAGATAGATCGATGTGACTACACATGCAGGAGGCTGCTTGAGAAAGGAAAAGGCCAGAACTCAAAAGTTCTTTAATACACATCTTTATTCTTTAAGAATAGAATAAACAGAATAGCTTTATTACAGCTTAAATATATATTAATGTCAGTACATATACAGAAAAAAAATGTTTTTCAGCTTTTTTTTTTCCTTTATGGAGTATCATCTGATGGCTTATGCACTGTCGTTTGTATGTGTGCTACTTGAGGTTTTGATAAAGACTCTTGAGGCGTGCCATCATTCATCTGGAGTTCTCTGCCTTTCCCTCCATCCGCTGTCTCTTAGTGCTCTCTTTGCTTCAGACACTCTTTGTTGAATTTAGCATTTAAACTTTGCCTGGGTGGACAAAACAGACGCCGGTCACTTTCAAAGTCAAAAGCCCTCCAATCACTAATTCTATCCAAGTGAGTGTTTTATTCAGTTTATAAAAGACAAAGCAAAGTCAGACATTTTGAAGGACAGAGTAATTTGCTTTTTTTTGAGTTAAGATGTGTATGAGCTGATTTTAAAGAGCCAATTTTGTCCAAAAGAAACAAAATTGCTCTCCACGGATATATAATGTTGTCCTTGGGTAATCTTGAGTTGAAATGTTGGCTTGTTGCCAAGATGACTACTCGGAGCCAAAAAGTAGTCCCATATATAATTCTTAACACATTAAAAAATTAACAAATACATGTAACATCTCGATGAGAGGGAACACTCGAATATTTCCAAAATGTCTAGCCAGCTTTTCATGTTAAAGGCATGCCATGTAGCAGTACCATTGCTGGCCACAGGGGGTCAGCAAAACAAAAAAGGTTGTGTCAGAAGTGCATTTCCATTGGGACAAAGTGGTATTACAGGACATGCTGTGTCCTGTCATGAACTCAGTATTGTCAATAGCTCTTTTGTCAACTCAGCAGACCTGTACCATATGGACAGAAATGGTATTGCTACACAGAGTGGCTTTAAGGAGTAAGTAACTCATTTTTAGTACATTATCATCCAGATAACACATTACTTACTTATCCAAATTCTTATCTCTTTCCAAACTCATGCAGCAAGAAGGGAAAAATACCTTTTAAGGATTACTCTAGTAGAAAGTTGGTTTAGTAGGTTTTCTTTTGTCAAGAAAGCAGCAAATTGTCATTCAGGATTATTATGCTTTACCTTGTTAGTAAATTGCAAAGTCTTGATTTAGTTACAGTAAATGAATAGTATTACTGCATGCCCCAAGTGGATCTACTTCTGTGGTAACCTAATATTTTTTTTTCACTTCCAGCAACAAACATTAACTAAAGCTGCAAGATGATCAGAGCACTTTTTAGACCTCGGTTGCTGAACTGAGAACAGCTGCACTCATTCACTTCCAGAGGCATCAATACACTTTTTTTTTTCTCCTTAAGATATTCATGATGCAGAGGAAACTTCAACTTGACTCGGGGGAATACCTTGTTTTTGTTATGGAGGGTGGAAAATGGGTTTAGGCTGGATTGTCAGAAAGGGGACGGTGAAGGAGAGCATCCAAGGAGAGGAACATTAAATCAAAGTCAGCAGAGTAAAAAGAGATTAAGAGGGAAAAGGGTGGGAGATAATTAAAACTGTAACAGGAATAAAAATAAAAAATAGATGGAGAAGTTAATAGGAAAAGTAGATTACATTTTTATTTGGGGGTGAAAACAATTGATAACATTCCATTAATTAACTGTAGTTAAATTTTGATTAACAAAATATAGAGTTCAGGTTTAAATGTGAAAGAGAAATAATGTCATGTTTTCTAATAACTCATCAATGAGGTTTCTTAAGAAAGGATCATCGTTTTACATAATTTGTGTGTTCATAATCATCAATTAACCACAGCTTTATTCAGTTTCTGCAACTGCATCCAGTTTGTGTAAGTTCTTCATGGTTTATTCAGACTGATATTTAGCTAAAAGTTCATGATGGTAGAGGAAATGTCATGCAATTTAGAGGATGTTGTTTAATTAAATATAATACCCAGTATTTCATATAGAATCTGACAGGGCAGATCATGAATAATGATCATATGTTTAATCGATATGATGTCAACTTCTATTTGTGTCAGATTGCACAAACTCCCAGGATCAGATTTCTCCATTTTAGCTTCTAAATGAAAAATGGAAACGTGTACAGGCCACGCTTTAAACTTACCGTCAAGATATGTGCGAGCAACAAACTTAAGAAGCTCATCAAGAAGAATGACGGGGAAGGAGAGTTTCAGCACCATCATCCACTGCTCCACATTCAAATGCGTAAGCTTGAAGATCATCTGTGGGTGCAAGCAGGAATGTTTGAAAATGGATTGTGATACCACTGAAGGTATTTATGAGTATCAGTGTCAGTGTCATTCTAATCCAAGTTTGCGGAGCTTGTAGAGAATGTGAGCCGTGTGCTGCATGGAGGTGGCGTTGAAGGCCTGTGGGGCGGGAGGCCAGACTCACGGGCAGGGGGTCGACGTAGATGATCATGAAGTGAAGGGACATGGAGAGGCTCATGGCAGCCATAAGCCAGCCGTTGCTCCACGGGGGCATGCGCACCAGGGACTGGTTCTCAGACAAGCTGAGGGAGGAGCAGGAAGAGGATGGGGTTAGATGGTAATGTTCTGCTTCACATTGCAAAAAAAAAGAATCTTAATGGGCACTTAATCCAGTTAGTCTAGACTAATATGGGCACCACCAAAGGGTTTTAAATTACAATCTAAAAGAATAGCAAGAAAAGTAATGTAATTAAGTAATTATGGTCTGCCAAAAGATTCAAATTAAATTAAATTCTTAATTTAGCAGAGGTCTTGCAAAATTACTAGTTACATGAAAGCAAGAAAAGTCACATGTCTGTGTTCCTTTAGTCTAAAGTAGAAACAGCTATTAAAAGTGTTTGTCTTTAAAAACAAGTCATCACATTCAGCTGAAGATGTGATGCATCAGACATAATAAACTAGTGTTTTTTAGGGCTGGAGTAACCAGGATTCTCCATGCGTTTATAGGGTAGTCCTACCTGTTGAGAGCGTTGCACATCTCGATGGTGACCAGCACGGACAGGGCCATGGTCATTGGTGGAGCAGACTCGAACACTTCACAGTGGATGTCAGTAAAGTCCTCGTTCTCCTCGCTGCACTGCATGAAATGAGACTGATGCAGAAGACAGAAACTTGGGTTTTAATGCCTCTGAGGCTGGGACATTGTAAAGAGCATGAAAAAGTCTTCTTCCATTTGTGACAAAAGTTCCCAAAATGTCGAGGTTCAGTACTAACCAGCTGGTAGAAGGTGACCATTGGGCCTTCATCACAGTACAAGAACCACCAAGCTGCTGCTGCGACCGTTGCGGCACCAACGTAACCTGGAAGAGGCGTTACTGCATTAACCCCAAACATCAAATCTTTTCATGTTAGTTTGCAACACGGTTATTAAGATGGAATTTATTGTTAAAGGAGAACGGCTTTATTAGTATAACACAACGGCCTTGGAGCATGAACTTACCTCCAATGGCCAGATATCTAAAGAAGAGCCAGCCGGAGATGAGGGGCTCTTTGGGAGAGCGCGGGGCTTTGCCCATGATGTCCAGATCAGGGGGGTTGAAGCCCAGGGCCGTGGCAGGCAGACCGTCAGTGACGAGGTTGACCCAGAGAAGCTGGACGGGGATCAGAGCTTCAGGTAGACCCAAGGCAGCGGTCAAGAAGATACTGAAGGAAAGAGAGTCATGAGTTCGAGGTACATTTTATCATCAAATACTAAAGTGAAGTGCAGGTCAGGTACCCACCAGACGACCTCGCCTACGTTGGAGGAGATGAGGTAGCGGATGAACTGCTTCATGTTGTTGTAAATGGCTCTGCCCTCCTCAACAGCAGACACAATGGAGGAGAAGTTGTCGTCAGCCAGGACCATCTCAGAGGCAGACTTGGCAACGGCAGTGCCAGAGCCCATGGCGATGCCAATCTCCGCCTTTTTCAAGGCGGGGGCATCGTTCACTCCGTCACCGGTCTTGGTGAAGGTGAGAAAAGAAGAAACGGAGAGGATAATCTACCAGTCTGAGAAGGCTTATCATATCTGCCAACATTCCAGCTCTGACACCACATGTTTTTCCTTCTCACCATGGCAGTAATCTCATCAAATCCCTGCAGGAACTCAACAATCTTAGACTTGTGGGATGGCTCCACTCTGGCAAAGCAGCAAGCTTTTCGGACGGCATTCTTCTGTTCATATGGAGAGAGGTCATCAAACTCACGACCGGTGAAGGCTTTTCCAGTGACATCCTCATCTTCGGAGAAGATGCCAATGCGGCGGCAGATAGCCACGGCTGTACCCTTGTTGTCACCTGGAAAGGAAGGACAGCAGATGAAACAGTTCTGTTTTATCTTTGCTTCCTCTCTTCTACAATGAGGTTCTGATCCTGAGTGAGATGCAGACCAGTAATCATGATGACACGGATGCCAGCAGCCCTGCACAACTCAATGGAGCTCATGACCTCCTTGCGAGGAGGATCAAGCATTCCAACACAGCCAACAAAGGTCAAGTCAGTCTGGAGATAAGAAGGGGAATAAAAGAAAATGATCCAAAAGGATGTTCAAGCAAAGTCCTGTCTGTAGCATCTTACCTGATCTAAATCACCTACCTCATAGTCTGCAAACTGACTTGAGTCCTCCAGGTTCATCTCTTCCTTCCTCATAGGTGCGTCACGGGTGGCGAGGGCCAAGCAGCGGAGGGTGTCGCGCCCAGTGCCCCATTCCTTGATGACTGACATGATGTGGTCTTTGACTGGACCAGTCAGCGGTACGCGGCTGGTGCCCACACGAACATAAGTGCAGCGGTCAATCACACCTTCTGGAGCGCCCTGAGGACACATCCAAGACAATCGTTTGTTGTGGTAATGTCTGCAGAAACTAGTCTGAGAGCTCTTCTTAAGGTGTTAGGTGTGATTTCAGTCTCATTGAACAGTAACAGGCTCAAATATTCCCCATAAGAATTGTTCTGAGAGCGCCTGGCTCAGAGCACCAGGTTTTTAACTCCTTCTGCCTCGGGTTTAATATGATTGAGACCTGTTAGTTCGAAAACAATACCTTACCAAAACAATTTGATAACCCAGCACAAAGACCTTTCCAAGGGAATGGGCAAGTTTCTGCAAAGTTTAAACTCCAAAAGGTCCATGGGGACAAAATTCCCATTCCTGTGGTCATTTTGAAGAAATTATCAAAAATGCACAAAACAGTCACTGGTTAACCGCTCTATACCACTTCTGAGTCAGCATATTACAAGAGTGTCAGCCCCTAGTCTAAAACTCAATAAAATGCACTTTTATTGATTATTGATTCAAAAGAGGTAATGCTGGCTCCATGATTGTGGTGTTAGACATGTTTAGATGCAACTGTGTAAAATTACACACCATGGGCTAATATAAAATGCTTCAGCAGCAAGCAACACTTAAAACACTAATGGGTTGGATGCCTCAAAGGCAGACCAGTGAAATACAAATAGGGTAAACAGAAATTAATCTCTTTAGCTTCCTTTTTTCTTTTCTTTTAGTTTTCATTTTAAAAATCTCAGCCCCTTGTTAGCGTCCTATGCCGCATGCTTACCTTGACAAACATTTTATTCCCAACAGGGGCTTTGGCTGACTTGGCAGGTGAGCAGTAAACTGACATGGACTTCCTGTCTCTGGAGAACTCCAGGGTGAACTCCTTCTTCATCAGCTGCTTGATGACCTGTTGGACAGTGAAAGGGAAGGTGAAAGGTGAACGGGAGGGCTGGACCATAATCATGAACATAAACGTAATCACTGAAGCTAAACGCCATCTGCTAACTCGCTGCTTGATGCAACAAATGCTGCATCATAATCACTACCCAGATGCTGGTTTTGTCTGTGTGATGTTTGGTGCTAAGAAGCTGCTGCGAAGACAGTTAGACAACTGTGTTGATCTAAAGCTGAATTTACTTATACATCAAGTGAACCAGATCAATAAAGATACTACACTGGTCTTTAGATCTGAGAGGAACTATAGAGATGTGATGCTGGCTGTTAACAAAGCCTCTCATGCACATCTGACCTATTGATTGTAAATAATACTCAAAGCAAATTTTCCAAATTTGTAATTTCTCAGTTAATCTTTTAATATGAAGAAAAGTGTAGAAAATCCCCAGTGAACTTACAGAACAGCAAGCGTTGGCCCGTTCCACCTTGGACAGACCACGCACTTCAGTGTTGAACACGTTCATCTTCTCCACCAAACAGCACAGCGCCGTTTCGGTGGCCTCTCCCACTTTCTCATAAATGCCCTTGGACTGCACCACAGAGAGAGAACGAAGCACAGAAGTGCCATTTTAAGTTTGACTCAAAGCAGTCAGTAGCAAATAAGTAATGAATGCTCTGCAAACCTCATTGTAGTCTAAAGATGAGTCATTGCAGAGGGCGCAGATGGTCGCCAGCTCAACCAAGCCATCGTACTGCCCGCACTTCACAGACCCGCCATTCTTTGTCCTGGTGGGAGACAGTTTGTTTAACTGAGTTGTGTGAATTGGAGTCCATGAGCGCTCTTGTCTGTTTACGTCCATATGTCACTTACACTTCTCCTTCAGGGGTGTACTTTGAGCCTGAAATGTCAAACTGACCCAGGGTAACACTGTCGCCGTCGACCTTATCAATGATGAACATCTGCACAGAAACATGGCAAGCGGAAAAAGTCAGCGGATCTGGTCTCTCTTTTATTTACCAAGTTTTTGATGAAAATGCACGTATAACTGTATGGCTGTGGATGTGTCCACGACCCCCACCTTGGTCACACACATCTGGTTGGTGGTGAGGGTGCCGGTCTTGTCGGAGCAGATGACAGAGGTGCAGCCCAAGGTTTCCACGGAGGGCAGGCTTCTGACGATGGCGTTCTTCTTGGCCATGCGGCGGGTTCCCAGTGCCAGACAGGTGGTGATGACAGCAGGAAGACCTGTGATGAACAGGGGGGCAGAATGCACCAGCAGGTGTCTTTAAAACACAGATGACACATCAAGTGACAAGAAGATGTGTATAAATAAATAAATATATATA
>JAOWBL010000023.1:11426380-11469725 GCA_028564865.1 Zenarchopterus dispar
CACACACACACACACACACACACACACACACACACACACACACACACACACACACACACACACACACACACAATTACTGTTTGCTGCACCCATCAGACGTGTCAAGCTTTCTTCATCATAATAGTGGCGTATACGTTGCTATGTTCACTATAAAAGATGCTGTTCTTTGCTTATAAAATCTTTGGCGCCTTAAGTTGTGACTACAATCATACTAAACCAGCTGGGATGAGCAGACACACCACAGCCTCAAAGACTGTATTTTTCTGCTCTAATGTAACCTACAGACATTTGCACAAGTATATCGTTGGTCTTGGAGGATATTTGTTCTACCTGCTATCAGAGACTAAATCCAACTCAAAATCAAATCCCACTAAATTAAACTAAAAATACAAAATTCCTAAATGCAATCCAAATTCAGCTGGACTTCAGTACGCACAACTCAAAGTTATTGCCTTGTCATCCATTCATTTTCAATAGCTGTTTCAGTCCTTTGAAGGTTTTCTAGAGGCTCTGCCAGCTGTCACTAGGAAAAGACAGGGTACACCCTGGACAGATCATCAGTCCATCCCTGGACATGGTCTCACTCATCTTTTAGATCCACTTAGACTCCCCAGTCAACCTAGCACACATGTTTTTGGACTTCAGGAGGAAGCCAGAGTTCCTGGAAAAAACCCACATAAACACAGGGAGGAGATGCAAACTGCATACAGAAACATCCCAGTTGGGATTTGAACCAGAAACCTCTGCCTGTGAGCTGTAAATGTTAACCATCATACCCCAAAACCTATTTATGGAAACAAGATAGAGTTTGAAATCAGAAAAATTTAACAAATTTAGCTTCTTCACTGCTGAATATTTTAACAGTTTAACTTGATCAACTGTAAAATTTGAAGAAGCGTAATCATGCTTTAGCCTTGTATTGTGTTTATGTTTGATAGAAAGAAAACTGCAGTTTAATATTTCAGTATATAACTTGCTGTGACAATTTTAACTTGTGCTTTGTAATTAGGTAATCTTTTACCCTTTTTTGTGATAAAAGTAAATGAAACGTAGACCCAAACACTTTCAAGAAACTGTTTATCCCAACTTCTTCATACCTCCTAAACGACTTTAGCTTAGCACTGAAGCACAAGTAGAAAATGCATTGTCTCAGAAACACTGTTCTCATTCCTCATCAATTTTTTGTGAATTGGTGTTTGTTTATCCTGTTGAACTGAGGGGAGAGCTGAGGGCAGGACCACTGCGTGTCAATTCAATCCATATAAATCATCTATGGTATGTGTGGAGTTTGATTTCCACACTGGAGCTGGAACCAGAAGAGATCAGTACTGAAAGAAGAGCCGAGAATATAATACAACACTGATACCATCACTGCTGCTCTGAAACAATTCCCTGTGTGGTTATTATAAGCAGAGAAGAATCGTTGAGGCATTTTATTTATCAAAACAAGATGTGGACTTTGATGAAAGATTTGATTTTTATTTATATAGGGGGGGGGGGTGGTCTTTTCTTCATGAACAAGATAACATGTCATTGTATTGCAATCTTATTTGTGAGAACATTTTTTGCAGTATCTGTGGAACCAGATTTATATTTTATAATAGTCTGGAAAACAGTTGTAATTGACAGTGTGAGGGGTCATGAGTACAAAGGACTGTAAAAATAGTTAGCCGAACAGAAGGTCCCATTTCTCCGGAGCTAGTTGACAACACTTCCTATTAATAGTGAGGATTGTCCTTGGGTATTTTTATAAAAGGAGCATGTGTGTGTCTTTGTGTATGCATGCATGAGGATACTAAGGCAGAAGGGGATGAGGATTTCTCGGAGAAGACAGACAAGAAGAAGCTCGTATTACAGCAACCCCACGCACCACTCGGCTCATGCGTCATACATTGCCTTCACGCTTCAGCCTATAACACACTCCCCAAACTCTCTCCCTCCATACAGTAAATGCCACATATTCCATGTGGCTTTGTTTTTGTCTCTAATTTTCTCCTCTGTGGCTTGACACCCCATACACATACCTCGGGCCTATTTTTAGAGTACAGTGGGGTTTGAAAGTAAAGTTGTTTCAACCCCTTGTCTCATCTCAACTCCAGACCTTACAAGGAACCCCTCAGTGGACACGGTTGCTGAGCAACCAGTAATGTTTGCACCTACACTGCAAAAACAGTCCCTAAACCTAGTCAAAATCTGACTTATTTTAAGTAAAATATCTTTGCCAGATGGCTAGAATTCTTAAAACTAAAAAAAAAAATCTAAAATTGTCTGATTTTCTGGAAACAAGACATTTTTACTTTTTTAGAGTTTTTGCAGCGTGCTATGAAGACCCTCAGCAGGACCCACATCTGCCCATCATCATCTTAGTTAGCAATGGCACCTTCCTTTGCTTTCGTTTGGCCATTTCCTTGGACAGATAAATGACCAAAGGCTGCTCAGCCATGAGTGATCAGTTTTATTGAAATTACAGCAGAAGGTTTAACTTTTCTCCTTTCATTTGTCCAGAAAGTGCTGTTTACAGCATTAAACACCATCATAAACAATGATTATCAGTAGAGTTATCAAATGCTATATTTTTGTTTTCTCTTGAAATTACTAAAAAAAATGAGTCAGATAATATATGTGATTGTATTAGTCTTTGATATTAAAACAATTTAGGGCATAGCTCTTGCAGTTATAATAATAATGACACTGCTGCAGCATCTTTGCCAGGATTCTCATAAATAGTGATAATAGCCCAGTGTGGGAACCATTATCATATGCATTATCAGAATAATTTGTTCCAATTTTATCCAATTTTATCCTGATTTCCATCAATGTCAGGAAGCCCAATTAAGTTAATTATCCCCAAGAGAGACCCTCTGAAGACCGGAGAGTGTGACATTGAGCTGCGATAATGATGTCAGTGCTGCAAGGAGAGAGCGGAGCTGAAATGTCGAAGCCATTAGTGAGAAACAGAGTGACATGTTGGACGACAGAAGAGCAGCACAGACGATGCTCGTGAATTGCATTATAAAAAAGTTATCTCTGCAGTCTGAAGGTATGTGCACGGGGACAGGCAGTCTTTATTTGGGCAGCACTTTTCATGCAACATGGGCAACACAAGGTGCTTTACAGGATACAAGCAATTAAACAAATAGAAATAATCATTTTTAAAAAGTACCCATCCGCACACATAAACCAGAATACACTTTTTTTCTTAATGTATCTACTGGATCTCTAAACAAAATCAGTTCTATATATAATGAATTATGTTATTATAGGTCATTTAAGGCCGTTTGCTGAATGCAACATTGTTTATTTTTTCCACTGTATGCAATTTTTTTTGGGGGGGTGGGGTGGGGGGGGGTGCAGACACTTTAGAAACCCATGTACCAAATGTTAGTCATATGAACTTAAACAAATGTTTATCTTAAAATGTATGATGTGACTCCTAGTGTCCCCCATGAGGGAGACATATCCCCTTAGTATGACTGTGTTCAACATATTTACAATAGTTCTTGAAAGTTGTCTTTACTAGTTTTGCATATTTGAATGGACGTGACTTTAAAAAAAAAAACGCCATCAGATTTTTTATTAAATGAGTCAAAGTATATTTTACTGCAGCATAAAAGACCCAAACCATGATACTACCAGAACCATGTGCCATAGGTTCTTGTTCTTTTTTTTTTATTTATTTTTTTTTTTACAAGAATATAGAAAGATGTAAGAGTTTCAGAAACTTTTACTCACCATCACAGGCAATAACAATATGAGCATTGCTTCGGCAACTCGTACAGTCCCATTAGTTATCTGAAGTTCAATCACCGTAAGAATACTGGAGAATATTTCAATTTATTCACAGATAACAAGATAAAATTGTGATGACTTATACATTACAGAATGGAAATTGAAATTGCATACACAAACTTAAAAAAGAAAAATCTTATTTCAATTACCAAATCACTTTCACTATTCTTAATAATCGTATCAAACATGCCCTCAATCTGCTGAAGCACAGACACCCCCGCTGATGAACGTGATCTAAACAGTACACACAGTTTTATTGATCTTTTTCTTTCTTTTTTTAACATCAGTAGAAATGAAAAAAATAATCAAAATCAAAAACTTTCCTCATTTTGGTTGCAGCAATTAAAAGAAAGTCAAAATGTGTGAACTGAGCAGCTGTGTACAGTTACAAGGGATGGCTAATAATGTTTGATATAGTAATTAATTAATAATTCACATGAACGGCATCAGCAGAATTTAAGACCAAAGTGTAAAATATACAAGGAACTTGATACACATAATATATATATATTAGAATGCTTATTAAAATATAATTATTTCCAGTTTGAAGCCATCAGTAATTATTTCCAAAAACAGAAGATTCATGTTAGAAATCATTTTATGAGAAAGCGACATTTTCCTTATTTTAGAATCATTTTTAATGTATCAGAAGAAGGGCTCTCACAATTAAACAAAAAAGAGAAAACTGCACAAAAAAATAAATGAAACGAAATAAAAGACGCATGTCTGCCAGACATTTGATCCGTAATAAAATGTAAAAGTTAAATTAGTGATAGATGAGCTGATTGTCAGGTTGTTGGGGTTTCTGACAGATGACACTTCGGTGTTGTAAATGAACGGCTCACTAAACTCAACATGACGGTCAACTTCTTCATGTTTCCACATGCACTGAGCTCAGCAGGAACAGCCAGGGTCTCTCTCTCTCTCTCTCGTTCTCTCGCTGTCTCTCTCTCTCTCTCTCACACACACACACACACACATTCAGAGGAAAACCTTATACAGAATTTCATCATGTCCTGATCTCTTTCATTGGCATATGCATGTCTCTGGTTAGTAGCACATCATACATATACAGTCTAATATCTGGGTTATACCATAAGAAGTGGTAATAAGAAGGAAAATACTATTTTATTTTATTTTTTTACAAAACAGCTTCAAATTTGTCTGTTGTCTCTTAATGCCATAATAATTCAGAAAAAAATATATATTCTGATGCCTTTCTGGAAGAATCCCTAAACTAAAAACATGTGTGTGTGAGGTGCCCTATAGGTTGCTAAAGAGTTCGTTTTTCTTGGTCCAGTCCATGGGTGGAGCTCTCTTGTTGGAGCGCTTCTGATGGGCGAGCTCTTTGACCTGCTGCAGGCTGAGGCTGAGGGCAGGGATGGTGTCCGTGATCAAACCCTGAAGAGAGAAATAATGACTAAGCTTTCATTTATTCATCTTTTCAAGAAAATCAAATGATAAGACTGTTTTAGCAGCATACCTCAGGTGGGGTGTTTGCGGTGGGGGTTGTGAGTGATGCGTTGGATGAGGCGTTGGAAGGAGAAGGACTCACTGAAAGCTTGGAGTCTCTCTCTGCCTCTGTGCTCGTGCTGCCGTTCAGCTGTGAAGACAGACATCAACAAACCGGTAAAAGTCTTTGCAAAAAGCATCAAAGTTTTGGTCAAGAAAGTCGGTTTTTACCAGCCTTCATGTAGTTCCATACGTGACCATGTGGGGGCAGGCTTGCATTTTAGATGTTTCATTTTCTATTTTGCACAAGTGGACTTTTCTCATATCTCCCATTTAAATACAAGCTTATTTGAAAGGGAAATACTGTGGTTCATGAAAAAAAATATATTTCCGATGAAAACTGTGATGATGCAAACATCAGGGATTTCTGTCCCAAACATTCAAACTTCTGTTGTCTTAAGACTTAATGTCTCAGAATCACTGATCACAAACCTGTAAAACCTGCCTGTGGTGAAGATGTCATATCTTTCATAAAGCAAGTCTTTTAGCTGAGAAATTACTTCTTACTGATCTTCCTCTCAGATCTCCAACATGTTATGCAACAAAAAGAGTGTGTGGAACAAGTAACTCCACTGCTGCATATACACTTCCTGAGAAACAGGAAGTATCAGTCAGACGTCACCCTGCATGTTTGGCTAAAAGCCCAAATCAAAGCTGCCAGAATAAACAGAATAGTTTATTTTATTTTATTTTTCTGTGTTTTCTCAACATCGGCTTCATCTTGACTCAAGCCTCCGATTCACATACAAGTGAACTGAAGTGATAACAGGAACAACCTGAGAGATGCAAATGAGTACTAATGAGAAGTTATAAACAAACACTTGAGGTTGTGTTTTTGTTTTGGAGTTGCAGCTGTACACAGTTTCAAATTTTGGTTATGACATTGTTGGGAATATTACATATTTATAGAAAATGAGCCATTTCATATCAACACAGCCAATTTGCTATTTTATTTTCTTGAAGTTTTTTAATTTTTAATTTTGCAATTCTTTCAAAGCATTACTTGTCATTCTTATCTAGTGAACATCATTTTGGGGGACATGTGGAAAAAGCATTCTGTGAAATCACATATTTGGGTATCTGAGATAGGGACCAACTTGGAAGCTAAAAAAAACACTATTTACACCATTCAACTTCTTCTTTTCCTTTCATCTGGTCCCTTCAGGGGTCATCACAGCAAGTCATCCGTCTCCATCCAACCCTATCCTCTCCATCCTCCTCTCTCACACCAAACTGTCCTCCTTTACTACATCCATATACCTCCTCTGTGGTCTTTCTCTAGGCCTCCTGTCTCTTCCTTAGTGCTACTGTCTTCTAACCATACAGCATCACTGGTCCCACCACTGTCTTGTACACCTTTCCTTTTATTCTTGCTGACACCGTTTTATCACACATCACTCCTGACACTTTTCTCCACCTGTTCCAACTGTTTGCACACATTTCTTCACCTCTTTTAGTCTAAATTTATATATTTCTTCTTTTTTTTGAAGTCTGGAGGTTTATCCAGGCTTATCCAGCTTACACATATGTGATGGAGGAATCACAACTTAATTGTTGTGCAGAAACCAACTGCTGACTGTTACTTCAGGGTTCTTACTTGTTTTAACAGCCTGAGCCAGTTCAGCACATAACTCCCGACAAAGTTGCTCTGACAGAGGTAGTACTGACTGTCTCGGCTGAACTGCAGACGAGGAAAATGTTTTTGATAAGGAAAGTGTCTTTCACATATTTTTCACTCAGTTTAGTGAATGGTAGTCGAGCTCTCAGCTGGTACTGTTTACTAATTCTCTAATAATCTTTACAGAGGTCTGAGAATCAATCTTTAACAATTAAAACAGTTTTGAAGTAGAACCTTTAGGTTTTGTAAAGTCTTGTGAAGTTAATCAAATATTCAGAAGGCACATAGCTTAGCACCAAAACAAGAAGCAGGACAAAAACGGTTGGTCTGGTTTACATTTTGACTCTGGACACATCCAGTTTGACTTTAACAGTTTCCATTTCACAGGGAAAAAAGTATTACATTTTCTCATCCCAACCTCCACCAGAACATGAGTCATCATTTCTCAATATGTCAAATTACTTCAGGGCAAAAGCGTGTTTATGTGCCTCCTGTTGTGAAGGCTGACAATCAGGACTGCTCTATGCTGCTGCAGCTTTGTCTTTGAGATTTTTTCTTATTTTGCTTAGTGTGTTCCATCTGTCAAACACTTTTGAACCATTCAAAACTTAATGGAGAACTAGCTGGGTGGGGTTTCTGTACAAAGGGCCACACAATGAACACCAGAACGCTTGAACAATTACAGGAAAGCCCGTTCAGAGCCCGGCTCTGATTAATAACTCACTTCACCAGCAACTCAGTTCCCTAATGTGGCACACCAAGCATGGACAAAAAAAAAAAAAAAAAAAATAGAAGAAAAGAAAAAGAAAAAGGTTTGTATTTTTCTTTCAAGCTCTGTCTGACCTTGGTCTCTACAAGGAATATTTGAACCAGGAGGGTGAAAAATTATTGTCCTCTTTTCTGGCAGGAAGCAACTGCTGGGTTGGTTGATGAGGGATGTGGTCTTTGTAGAAGACTTTCACACTTTAAAGTTCAAATCTTATTCTTGACCTTGGTCTAAAATAAGTTTTAAAACCAGGTCTCTGTGTGTGCAATTATTGGAGAATCTTACCTTCACTTCCATTCCTCCATTGATCACAGGCTCGGGCAGTGGACCTGTGGAGAAATATAACCCACAACATTTACTGATGGACTAAAAAAAACAGAATTTTTCTGTCTATCTGCACCTGTCAGAATCTTCTATGTATTTATTGCTGTTATTTGTTTTCCTACATAAGTCTAGTAGATCTCAGCAGCACAAACATCCACCCTGACACAAACAGGTCATCTATCTCATCTCCTCCTCCGCTGATTCAGCAGCAGTGATTTTACCATTCGACTAAATCAAATTCAGCGGTCTTCATCAATGTTCTTTAATCATAAAAGACCACTCCCGAATATCCAGGTGTTCCCTTTCTAAGTGATTATAACTACAGACAGGCCCTTACCCTCCATCCGTCTGATCCTCCGCACAGCCAGAGAAGTCCTTTAAAGCTTATGACAATTTCTTATGACAGCTGGTTGTTGCGAGTTAATCTGAGATTTGAGTCTTTGCTGCGTGTCTGTGTGCGCTTGTGCCCCTGACACTGAGACTAGCCTCTTCAGGTCTGAACGTAGCGATGGCTCCAGGCCGAGGGGCCACTTGAAGCGGGAGCCATGGAAACCAAACAAAAGTGCTGGCCAGTGAGGCTGCTTGGAGAGTGTATGCCGATGTGTGAAGGGAGTGTAGGCAGGTGCCCTGAGAGTGGGCAGTGCATGAAGTGCAGGCAGTTACCTGGGAAACACCTCGCTGGAATCTTTCCCCCGCGGCTAGTTATTATTTCCTGGACTAAAAGTTGAATAAATCTAAGCAGCGAGGAGGAGAAAGCCCAGTACAATGACTCAAGTACAGTCCCTGTGTTGAGATCCGTTCAAGTTAATGCTACATTTTTTAACTTTACATTTAATGTTATTAACGTTTAGATTGACATTAGATAGACAACACTAAACAGATAAGATTGAACCTTTTAGATCAACAATCCACTAGCAAGGCATGGGCCCTCAAACTTCTTGAGAGGCGTTTATTTGAATAACCGGTGGCCAGAGGGCCAAAAAACAAACATTTGTGCTTCTTTTCTCCCTCTTTAACTGACTGGTGATGTCATGACCTTGAAGTGAGGCCAGGCCATCTAGCTGTGAGCCAGCAGACAATCACAGCTCATATAAAACCTTAAAACAGTTTGAAAAAGAAAACAATCCTAGAAACATTTCATAAGAATAAAAACACTAGATACTTCCACCTCCTCAAATGTGAACATTTCTTGTGACACATGACAGCAACCTGAATATCTCTGGGTTCTTGACTTGAAGTTACACAAAGTATATTCAATAATGTCCCACATCCTATAGACAAAGTCACAAGTGGGATTCATTTCTAAATGTTCTAGTTTGGAGCCCAGGGCACCTCTATCCCTTCTCGCTCTGGTTGCCATACCAACAAGTGGCATGTTTATACTAGAGGGTCTCTTGTAGCAGAGTGGCACTCAGACGCTCCACTAAAATCAGAGATGCAGATATCCCAAAGCTCTGAGGACCAGCCCCTCTGCTGCTCAGGGACAGGACAGACCCCAAACAAAGAACCAGGACATGGACTGTACTAGAGCTCCCCCTAGTGGTTCTGGTGGCTCAAGTGGGAACCATTGGGACGTCAGAACTACTCGAACCCTAACTCTTGTTGAAAGAAGAAGGCAAAAAGCTGATAATCATGGTTTGGAATACACACTTTGACATAAAATGTGCTCAAAGATTGTTTCTTTACTCACATTTTCATCAGGAAATTCTGTCATTCTCATTTGATAATTTTTCCTCTTCTGATGAAGTCCATCAGGTATGGACCTTATATTGGTTTATACATAAACTTAGGTATGAATCTGCTATATAATACCGAACTTTAGTGAGAGACAGCTCCACATTTAAAGCTTCAAACAACCCTGTTGGTCAGAGGAATCTGATCCTGATCCTTCTAATCTGATGTATTTATGCCTAAAAGGTTAACTTTCCCTGCAGGGCAGGAAGAGTCTCAGCATCTCCGTCTGTGATCCTTGGCAGAGAAATAAAGCAGAGACTGAGAGGAATAAAGGCAAGGAAATAAATCAGGAGAGATAAAAAGCAGATCCCAGAAACTGTAATCGATGTTTAATTTGCTGCTGCTTGCTATGACTGAGAGGACAGGAGGATGTGCAGACTCTGTCAAGTGTCTATGAATGTGGCCACTGGATGATAGTGAACCTGCAGTGACACTGCAAGCTAACTGCAATCAGCCTGTCAATCCCTGCTTTGCCTTTGCAGTTGAAGAGGCCTGCACTGTCTCACAGTGAAGGTGGAAATGGTCCTCTCACCAGTCAGGTGCTGGGTGGTGGGGCTCACTCTGCACCTCTTGAAGAAGGCATCTGTGTCGGGGTCCACCACCAGCAGTCGAGTCTCATTACCACCGGCTTTGATGGCAGCAACTACCTCTGAATGGGTTTTCCCCTCCACTGGCAGGCTGTTAACCTGAGAATTAGAAAAAAACAAGAAACAGAAGAGTTAAGATGTTACTAATCCTGCAGAATGAGAGAAGCTCTCTGAAAAATAAACAATATGTCTCATTATTGTTTCTTCTCCGTCTTTGCTCCCACACAGCGGCGAGGAGACTGCTTTATCACTGTCAGGATTTCTTCTTCAACATTATCACAGCGTCTGCCAGAGGCAGGAAATCCTGTGTGTCCACGAACAAACGCACACGTAGTCTTTCAGCTATTTTTTGCCTTTTTTCATCAGCTATCGCCCCTCATTGTTACTTCCAACGCAGAGCATCGTTGGTGTGACAGCTGAAATCGGTTTGCAGGAACTCAACACGTCAGGTGGCTGCCTCGGGACCAGCTGAGTCTTCTGGTATAAAATCTCCATGGGAAAGCATGTGAGAAATGTCTCAAAGGGTGTGTGTGGGAGTGTGTGTTTAGGTCACAGGGTGGACCAGCACATCTAAGCCGGTCCTACAGAGGAAGCTGGACAATAGCTGCTTGGCCAGTAACAACAGTAACAATGGCTGTCTGCTTCTTACAAAGCCCCTGCTCCACAGTGGGTGGTGTGGCTGTCTGGGGCCCTCTCAAGGACTGGAAACCTCACTGTAGACTCTAATGCACCTTTAGTCCTTTTTTTTTCTTCTTTTTTGAACTACTTTAATTTTACAGTCTGTGTTCACTTTTTGGGGGGGAGGGGTGTGTCGTTCACAAAAAGGCCCTTTTCTGATTTAAGGCCGCTTTCAAAATATGCAGAAATAAGTCATGTGGAGATGAGATGAAGAAGTTCATTTTCTTGCATTTTCCTTCTTCTGCTTGTTCCCGGTGCACACCTAAGACTGAAACTTTCTACGTATATGCCGTACAAAAATAAAGCTTCCACACATCCTCCACAGATCACTCTGCATTAGGAAGCCAATTATTCCTGGTGCAGCCTGGGGGATTTAAGACCCCACACAGTCTCTGCTGGTTCACATAATATTCCTCCTAAAACTCTGTTGACTTTGGAAAAAGACGTGAGCACTGCTTCAGTTTTGAGTTCATTACCCATAGGTCCTGATAATGGACACCAGTTTTCTCACCTAAAAACATATATGCAGTTTTTCTTTAAGCACTTATAAAGCCATACTGTCATAAAGTATTATGTGACATTTTTGTGAGAGGACAGCAAAACATGTCAGATCATCTCTCAATCCTGGCCAACAGCTACGTATTTGCATGGCCTCACTGTCCTCCAGCCTCCTCTCAGTACCTCTACTATCCTGTCCTTGGCCTGGAGGCCTGCCCGCTCAGCTGGAGAGTCCTCATCCACGGCTCTGATGTACTGGCCCGGCCGCGCCCGCTCGCTGTGCAGGTTGAAGCCATATCCGTTGGGGCCTCGCTGGATCACGCAGAGTCGTGGTCGCGGTTCAGTGCACGCCTCCTGGAGGAGAGGAAACAGAGGTGTCAGTTATCTGAAAGTGACGGGTTACCAAAGTGTCCGCTTGTTTCAAAATACCTCCACCATGGGTGTCTGCTCGGGGAGAACGAGAGGCACAAAGATTACAGAGAGCTCCTGGGAATCGTTTACCATTAATATGAAGCCGAGGTTGAACATGCAGTTGGAGCTGCTGCATGCTGATGGGTTGTGGACTGTGTTTTTGACCGTCAGAAGAAAGCTGGTGGTGCTGTTACGAGTCCACGTGACTCGAAGTCCTCGCCAGGAAGGAAGGGGGTCTTAGAAGCATGTGATTGGAGGTGATTGCTGGGAAGGTTTGAGGAATATTTGTGGAGGCGTGGGCCTCTGAGGAAGGGGCCCGTTCCGGTGTGGACCGCGGCCCAGCTCGGCTCCACGAAGGACAATGGAAGCTGGGTGTTGACCTCTGTCTGTCCAGTCCTGCTCTGGGATGGCAGGAAGAGTTTGAGCTGTATTGTCATCAAGCCTGATCCCAGAACCTCCCTTCCGCGGCTGGATGAAGCAGTTTCTTTATTTAGCAAAGGCACGCTTTAATGGCTTGGTCATCAAAGAGGTCAGAATATGGTGGTGACATGTAGGAGCTTCGGTGTACGAGTCAAGATGTCATCGTGACCAAATCCAACCTGCCGCTCCCTCCACATCACATGGCTGCTTGCTCCCACCCTCAGTCAACAAGTGAACGGGAACGGCTCACAATCTCCAGAAAACACTGGCAGCAGCTCTACTGATGAAAACCTCGAAGACGCAGAAATGAACTAAGGCAGTCTGACTCAACATTTTCTCTCATAACAGGGAGTTATAAGTGTGTGTGTTTTTTTTTAATTTACCGTATTATGTAACTAATTGTTCTGAGGTTACAGCCTCCCACATCAAAAGTCAACTGCTCTCCTTCCTCAGAAAAATCACCTGAAAAAAATAGACCTCTAGTCTTACAGCAACAGTGATGGAAATGTTAAGAGGAAGAAGAAAGTTGTAAAGAAGAAGTCACTGATGGGGCAACCATCTTTTCCAAAAATGTCAAGTCACGAGCAGATGGAAGATGAAAAAAAGACGAGATTTTTGTAGAAGACTGAGAAACTGAATAAGTGAACAGTTAAGTAAAAAGTGATTCCAGATGAAATGTATTGATATCTTCAAGCATCCTTCAGTCTTCACCTGTAATATTAAACTGTTCAAATTCCAATCTAACACTCTGTCTTAAGAGATTAAGATTTTTCAATAAATAATAAGTAAAAACGTTCTTTCTTCCATACAGCTGTGTAGTGAGGTTTAATTTCAGCCTTTGATGAACACATAAAAGCTTAAAGATGCTTGTTTCATCCTTTGGCTGGTCTACAACTTGAGCACCCAGACTGAAAGCAGCCTGGCTCGGTCCAAACCTGCAAGTCTGCTAACAGCCACTCCTAATGTCCTCAAAATTAAAACACTTTCAAACGTAACATTAGACTTTTTCTTTTTACAAATCTGAACAAAAACCACATTGTGAAACCCGTTCACGCCCAGGAAGTCATTGCATCACGGCCTGATGTAAAACATGATACAAAGTGCCAAGTTTAGTTTTTACGTGTGCTGAACATGTGATCCTCTGATCAGACATGATCCTGAGCACTTTCATCGTCTCTCGTTAAATGGCTTTCTTTTTTACAGCTCCAGCTTTACCTTCCCTGGGAAAACGCCTGACTAAAGCTGTAAAACTGTCTTTTATGAGTGCCTTTTTTATAAAAATGCAATCAAGGGTGCAGACTAAGCAGAAAAGTGATGGCTACCTTTGAGAGTGTTTTTTTTTTGTATCATTAGAAAGAATGTAATTACTTACTTTTTCTCATCTGAAAGCATGAAAGAAGTGGTCTTAAAGCTAAATTTAATAATGTGAAGCATTATCATGAAGACTAAAGATCAAGATGCAGGAGCATGTCAGTCTGTGGCATTGATGCCCAATTTGCCCGCAAAAGCAGGTGGAAAAAAATGGATGTCATGGTGACGGACAGCCGCCTTTTTCACACTTGTCTTGCTGACAGTCATCAGAGTGTTCTGCTGATGTTAGGTGCTCCTGCGCTGAGAGGCAGCGTGCGAGACGCCCTGGCAGGAACAACAGAGGAGGGTTTGTCTCAGAGAGGAGTGGAGGGCCGAAGAATCTTCACGAGGGTCAGAAATCTGTGGAATCTGCTGAACACACACACACAAGCCAGAGGAGGAACCCAAGACACACGACGGGGCATCATAAACGCTTTCTGATGCTCAAAGTCGTACAGGACATATCATACAGAGCGCTCAGGGAATGTTCTGAAATCTGCTGACAGAACAGCGACTCATGCAGTCATCTGGACCTGTGATAAAACAGAGAGACTTATTGAAGTGTCTTATCTGTGGACACGCACACTTGAAGCTGCTGAATGTGCACTAAAGAAAGCATTCGCTTCATGCAGTCTTAGTCTCCGTCTGAGGACATCTGATTTTAGGAACATCTCAGTCATTACATTGTTTCAAATACTTCATTGACCCTAAAGCACGTGCAAGTACGTGATATGTGGAAGGAAAACAGATTAAATGCCCTGCAATGCTTTTATAGATGTTGCTTGGTTACCATAAGCTTAAAGAGGGGTGGTAAAAATCCTGAACTTCAAAAACATCTCACATCTGTGTAAAGCTCCTCATCTTTCAAGGACCGTCACAAGATTTCAAATATTCACCACAATATTTCTGTCCCTATCTGTTTAAGATAAAAGTAGCGGGCTGTCATTGTTTTATGAAGTGAAATGTTCCTACAGGCCTGAAAAAGACATTTTTCGAGATGAGCACACACTCTCACTGACACAAACTTTCCCTTTGAGGAGGGAAGTGAAGAGCAGGAACTGTCGACACTTCTTCCCTCAGTATGCTTCCCTCTGTGTCGGCTCAACTTCCTAACATGAAAATGAAATAAGCTCACAAACACAAAAACATGTACTCTACTCAGGCTGCTCTAGACCTGGCTTCATTAGTCAGTATGTAGAGGATAAAGGTTCACAAAACAATAAATCAAGGCTTTTTATGTTCCCAAGGAAATTATATCTGTTGAAAATAAATGAATAAAATTGCAAATCCACTTTAGTGTGTATGGCCAAAACACAAGTCTGACCTGGATTATGAGCACAACCTGCAAAAAGGTGCAGAAATATAAGACAACTTTGCTAAAAGAAGGGTTGTTGTATTTGCCTGGTATGAATCTGTGCATGCTTTATTTCTTCAGGGGGAAACAAAAAGAAGAAAGGCGGAAAAGAAGACCAAAGCATTCTTAGAGAGCTGGAAACTACAGACTTAAATAAGAGGTTTGGCTTGGTACATCACATGAGTGGGATTGATAATCAAACGCAACACTGGATCCTTGCAAAGAGTCATAACGCCTCTGTTAATCACTGGAGCTGAAGCATGACTGAAACTTTCAGTACCAAATCAACAAATACTTGAACATTTTTTAATATCAAAACTCCTGTAGGAGTTGGTCACGCATTACCAACACTGACCTGGGTGGAAATAAGTTTGCCACTAAAAGTTGAAAAATGTTTGTTTTGACTTGAGGCAAGTCCACTGCAGCGTTTCCACCAGCTTCAAGGAAACTCACGAGAGAGTGATTTCTGTCTCCACTGCACAGAAAACCGAACCGTTCAAAAACAACACACACTTTAATATTACCAGCAGAGAAACACAAAACGACATAAATTAAAAAAAAAAAAAACATCCATCTGAGGCTCTGCTCCACCACTTCCAGCTCGGTGCTTTTAAGATGCAGGATTTACAGTCCCACCCACCCAGACTGCTTCAGACCTGTTTCTGGATTTCCTCAGGAAGATGTGATAACCAGCAGATAAGATAGCAGGTCGAAGTTCAACCTTCAGCCCTCTGCCAAAACAGCAGGACCCACAACCAAACAGGAGGATGCCGCTAACAGGATAACATTTGGTTTATAACTTGCATATTGTCGACTCTTGTGTGTTAAGGACAAAAAATAGAAATGCATGAGACTGTTTCTATTCTATCTGAGGGCTTAAACAGATATAAATGAAATACAACCTTATTGGCACAGCAAAGCAAACTGGATTACTGTTTCTACACTCATTTAGGCTTTTTAACAAAGGCCAAATTATATGAACGTAAACTGCAGGTGATTTAAAGCCACGTTAGTCCATGGAGCACTCAACATCTTTATGTCTAGTTTGAGTTATTGAGTTAACAGATCCTCCTGTAACCCTGACTAAAGTCACTTCAATGTACAGACACACTGATAACATTTTTGAATGATTCTTATTTAGGATTTTCTTAAAGGTCTGATCTGCTGATTTTCACCAGTATCTGTTCTCAGAACTTCGACTGTGCACATACGTCACCTTAATCAACAATGGCAGTAGCGGCTGCAGGCTTTAGGCCCTCCTAGTTTTATTTTAGCCTTTTAGTGGTTGTTAGCTTCACGTTGCACATGTTCAGCAGTGTGATGGTGTTTTAAGTTGGTTGTTTTAGACCAAATTATTTTTTTACTCTACATGTTGTGCAACTCGCTTCCTTTGCTCTTACCCATGGTGAAAAGTCACCAAAAAATGCTTCCAAGGGACTGTGTCATCATACGTATGTGTTTATGGATGGAGAAAATGAAATGTATTTGCAATTTGCATTCAGCTGAGGCATTTATTTTCACTGCACAAAATTAACGCTGAATGTAATAAGACACATAATCAGTTGCACAAACTGTAATGCCCAACCTCCATTTGTAATGTGTTTGTAAGCACAAACTATCACATAAGCCACCGTATTCAGCTGGTATTAAGATAAAACAACTAGTCTGATCAGTGACAACGTCCACTGATTGACTCTCCATGAATTTCACATAAATGACACTAATGGATCCCACCATAAACTAACACAAAGTTGAGGAACCTTTTTAAGGTTCCTATTACGTGCTAGATGGCGTAACCAATAATGCAGCCATGTTTGCAAAGTAGCTTAGCATGTTGCAGGTTCAGACACATAGTGCAGATGAGGTGGGTTAGGGTTAAGACATGATAATCTTTATTTTTGTCAGTACATATCTTACAAAACACACTGAAACTTGTCTTCTGCTTTTAACCCATATATATGCAAAAGAGAGTGTATGCAAAAGAGAGCACTAGTTTCACAAGGAGCAGTGGGCTGCTGCAGCCCCTGGGGAGCAGTTGGGGGTTAGGGGCCTTGCTCAGGGGCCCCCAGTGGTTCACCCAGGGGATTGAACATGGGTCTTCCATGCTCAAACCCACCTCTGTAACCACTAAGCTACCACTCTCCTGGAGTTAGGGAGGTATGCTGGTGATCTAAGACACTGTACGTTGATATATGCCTTATGACAGTAGTAGTTGGACTATATTCTGATACTGATATGCACTAAATGATGCTTTAGCACATTTTTTTCCAGTATAGCCATTTGCTCTCCACTTGTCACTGAGTCCATATAAAAGGCTGTCACTGAGCTTTCTCCACTCACACCATCTGCTTGACCTCACCCCGTCTCTGCATCTGCACCCAGCCCATTTTATTACACATGATGGCATCGCAGAGCTGTTTTAGGAAATTAAACGGCAGTGTGTAAATTCCAAGATAAAAGAGCCTGAAATAAGGAAATCTGAATAATAAAGTCTGAATTATAAAGTAACAATGCATAGTTTTGTTGGAGCAGAGATGTGTGTCTACTAGAAACCGATGGAGATGGTCGCCCTTCCTGAGTGTGCTGCTGCCAGATGTTTCTTTCTGTTAAAGGGAGTTTTTTTTCTTTCCACAGTCGCCTGGTGCTTGCTCAGCACTGGGTATAGCAGCACAGAAAAGTTTTGATGCACTCTCTTAGTTTCCTTAGCAGAACAATATTTATTATTATTTTATTGGCTTTGTATTAATTGGACTAATTTGGAATGACTTGAACTATGTTGTTGGTCAGTTGACATTTGTGCTGATTTGGCACTAAAACTGAACTTTTTGTTCAGCTTTAGTTAGTTTGTTAAGGTTACCATTTCACTTACACATTATTAAATATTGAGCAGCATACTGACGTCATATGTGTGCCAACCAGGTTTAAGTTGACCATTCAAGTCAATTCATGTATAATACAATTTTCTATGATATAATCTGTATTTGGGATATGGAGTTTTGTCTATACCTTCCTGAAGTTGATGGGAATTTCTGATTTTTCCACCTGTTTTGGGACTAGAAAGGATCTTATGGAAAACCATCGGTTATTAAACGTGAAACATCTGGACCAAAGTTTTGCTCAGCCGTTTTATTTCCATCCACTGGGCTCTGACTCACCATAGTGACCAGACTTCATCGAATAACTAAGACAGCGAAGGTCCAAGTTTTTGATTTCTGTAGTCCAACAGGTGACAGACAAGTCAAACTTCATGTTCAGGTTAAGACCAACCTCATTACAATCATGGCTAATCACTTTTGACCCAAGAGAGACTTTGCCAAGCTTGACCAAGTAAGTCTGTCCTCCAGAGGAGAGCTGGAGCTCCAAGCCATTCAGCCTGTGGTGTGAAGGGAGCAATCTGTGTGTGTGGGTGTATGCAAAAGAGAGCAAAAGAAGCCAGAGGCTGCAGCTCTGCCTCTCAGCGTGCCACTTACTTCATATTTTCCTCAGCATTTGTCCAGCAGCTTGATTTGTAACTGCAGGGCCTTACACGTCTGACTTTCCTGCAGAGCTTCAACTCGCCACGTGAAGTCGAAAGAAATTCAGGATGTGACCTTTCCATTAACTTTTGTTTTATTAAAATGTGAAATAAGCTCAAAATTGAAAAGAAATAAAAATATGACATAAGAAATGTTCCTACAGCACAAACATTGACACAGTTCAGCTGTTCCTCTTTTTTTTTCTTCCCAAACAGCTGATTTTGGCTGTTGATGACCCGCGGCGAACTCACGAGTTCTGCAAATCAACAGCTGCAGCCTGTCACACCCAGCTGAGCTCTGAATGCAGAAACGTCATCTAAAGCAGTCTCCCTTTCTTGTGCTTCATCTCTCTTTCTCCTGCTGTAACCCCCCCACCCCCCATTCTGTCTCTAATGAGAAGGCAGCTTTAACATGAGCCCAGCCTCTTCAGCCTTCATAAACTACAGTCGCTAAAGTGGCACGCCGTCTCGCTGACGTGGCAAATTATTGGACTCCCAGTCCTTGTGACTGTCATGTGTGGTTCCTGATGAAGATTAACAGCCTCAAGGTCAGACTCAATAAATGTCGGATGTAAACCTGGTCCCTTTTAACCACAACACAAGTTTTGTGAGTGTGTGGCATGCACCACTCTCAGGCAGGATGGGGGTGTTGGGTTTCAAGCTGGACCACTGAACCAGCTGCGAGGCAAGCAGAGGGAGGAACAAAGCGCTCTACTGTCCCCCCCCCCCACATCCATTTGAGGTTGGGACTAACTGGCTCTACAAAAGACACTACATAAAGGTTCTGGCCAGAGTTCCCATTATAATAGAGTCTTTAGAGGGAAGGTCTGGAGATAGAAAAGTAATGTCAGTCATGACAGCAGGGGTTGCGATGCTGATAAGACTGAATGGAGTGGGTCTGATTACCAGAGGGCCAGAGCCACAACTTTGAGGCCTTTTAAAACAGAACTAGTAGGCTCTGCCTTCATTGCATTTTTAAGCCCATGATTGCAAAAGATCAGTCTGTCAGTTTCATCTTTATCTTAAACCAAATAGTCAACACGTTTTATCTTCTCCACCAGTCTTCCTGTCCTTGACCCTCCACCCCTCCAGATCAGAATACTCAATGAGTCCAACAAAACAAGTTCCTCTCACACCATCCAAGCAGTAAACACTGCACAGACCAACGCCGGTGTAAGTCTGATGCGAACGAAGGGAGGGAAATGCAAAATATAGAAGTCACGCTACTGAAGACTAAAAGTTAAACTTCACCCAACAGAACAAAGAGGCATTGTGACATGCAAACAGAACTGACAGCATGACATGGTCATACTGTGTGTTACATTTGTTCTTGTGGGCTAATACATCCCAACTTTTAGACCAGTCTCTGGTAGGTGCAGGATTTGAACTGACTGAGTGTTGGCACCCTGCTTTGGCTCACTTTTGCTGAGCCAGCACTCATTCTGCAACAGTTTCAGTTTCAGTCAGGTTTTATCAGGGGCAGTTTGAGTGCGAAACTTGCACATTTGGAGTAACAAAAGTAGTCTGGAAACACAGAAAGGCACAGACCTGGTCACATTTCTCCACCTGCATTTAGATCACTATTCTTACTAAAAAGCCAGTTCATAGCATGTTAGAAACAGGCAAATTCTTCTGGTCTGCTGGATTTGACAATCCAAGGTGTGATGGTTTGATGGTGTGTCAATCTTCAGCTGTTCCAGCTGGGTGAACAAGGACTCGTCAAGCAAAAAGGAAAAGATTCCAGTCCTTTTGACCGTGTGAACATGTTGCAGCGAGATCAACTGCAGCAGCATGGGAAATAAAAGGCTCTTCAAATTCATCCCGAAGGAAACACCAACCTACATAATGAAAGTCATTTAAAACACTGGGTCAAAACTTATGCACATTGTAGGTGTCTGAGATTAAGATCCCTCGCTATCTGTTTTGTTGATGACCTACAAAATGGTGAACTTGTGGAAGACTTAAGTGTTAATGCAATTGTGTGGAAACTTTGTGAGGAACAAAGCACGGGTCTAACCTCCCTTTCATGGTGTTTGATCTAGTTTTAAGCCCTCACTTTTGTGAACAAACCAATTATACGTGACTAACCCTCGTTCATTCATGCAGAACAGCTGAAGATTGACATCAAGACAATAAACACATGAAACTGCTTTATGAGTATTTACCAGCAGTTTTACTAAGAATAACTAAACTGCATACTAAAAACAACCCAGTGAGGGGTTTCTGATGCCCAATCATGCACTCTCTTACATGTGCTAACATTTGAAGTTCTTTTTTTTTTTTTTTTTTAAATTTGGATTGATATTTCATGAGAATTGTGAAACATAAAAACGTACATTGCCCTGGGACTCTTCCTGTTACAACTTGAAGAAGTCTATTTCAGGCCAAGCAGCGAGTAAGGCCCCCAGCCCCCTCCCTCCTGGCAGGGCGCGGTGACGCTCCCGCTCATTGTCCAGCTGGGGTGGTGAACCTTTCACAGAGTGAAGTGGGGACGTGGAATGCGCCATTGTAGAGTCTCCGTCCAGGGTCCCACGGGACCCAGTCACCAGCAACTCCAAGCACCCACACACACTGAGGGAGTTCAGGTTCCACCCCTGACCTGGACCACGGAGACCCCGGCTACAGGGACAGGGACTCAGTTGTTAGTAAAAGGTTTCAGCAGGAGAGAGCGCCAAAGACGCCCCATGGTACTCTCTTGCCATTGATTATTTGTCATTGTCCTGATCAATACAACAGGGTAGAGTTCTTAAAAAATACAACTGGTTTCCCCTTTTGCAGCAGGCATTTAAACTGGCTGTCTGAGACTCTGACATTTAAACGACGGTGCATGGGAGCATGTGTTGGCTGTCGTGGTGGTCTAAGAGTTGAAAGCGCTGACGACGACAGAGGTCAGGGTTGGAGGCCAGCCTCAGACCTTTGTTACGTGCTCTTGCTTCTTCCTCCTCTTGTTTCCTCCAATAACTCTACTGCTTGCTGTCCAGTAAACTAAAACCTTTCTAAATACTTTCAAAAGGTTGATCCTCCATGTTCAATGTTTTACAATCGTTGTCTGTATTTTGCCTGTTTTGATGCTTTCCTCACCTATTTCATAAACACCGTAAAGACATATGAGTGACTGTCTTGATGGACATTTGTAATGCTCTTGTTGACTTGTGTCTTAATATTAATATACTTTGAATTTACTTTTGATTCCCACCCATAAGACACACATGAGCCGGTTCAATGAAAGCAGCATGACAAGAGACGCATGAATGGTCAGCGCACATTTGTGCTGACGGTTACTAAAACCCGAAATGAACCCACGTTCCACTACATGCACTGAAGAAGTGCAATTCTTAATAAAACTCAGCTGGAATATTATGAAGAAAGTGTGCTTAGATATATTTGAGTGTTTGAGGTGACTATCAAGTCAGAAACTCAGAAGAAATGATGAAAATAGGTTCATTCAGTAGGTTGTTCAGATTTGCAGGGCTCGGTCCACAACTAACCCAGTTTAGAGCACAATTATTACACTTCCTCTTTTTTTTTAAATCTCCGCTCAACTTCAAATTATGCTAGTTTCACTTACATCTTACAAACGGTAAAATGGACACTCTTTGCTCATGCTTCATGTGTTGCCATCAACAGCAAACTTTCACCAACAATCAACAGAAATGAACTAAAAATGTTACACCAATAACAACATACAATACTGAAATTGTATATTTTTTACAAGGCGTTTTTGATCAGTTAATTAGTCACAATTATATCTGCCATGCTCTCCACCATGACACTGTGACGTTATAATTAAATTATGTCACAGACATTTAATGAAGAAGTAGTGAAAATATATCCACCTGTAAAAAAAGACATAGGAAATGTAAAAATATCAAACTACCAAAGAGTAAAAGAGATTCTGAAAGTGTTGCCTTTTAATTTTTTTATTATTATTATTATTATTATTATTATTATTATTATTATTATTATCTACATTTACACCCTCAGTCAAAGAATGTCTAATAGATAACTGAAGTTTTATCTGTTTCTGATTCTAATAGCCTTATTACAGTCATGCCATACATGTTGACTGAGGATACTTACTGATTTAGTCAATTTTGATGAATAAAATAAATATTCAATCTAGTATCCTACATACAAACATATTTTGATTATAAATACACAAATCTTTTTGCCAACACAACGACTCATGAAGTCCTGATCACTGAAGTGGGAACCGTGACTCCCCAGCTTCATTTCTCGCACACAAACTTTCTCGCACACGCCAACTCAGGCACATTCACGAATGTGACAACGCCCCCGCAAAAACAAATATAAATGCAGCACATGTCCAAGCGTATGAACAAACGTCAAGCAACAGTGCGCAGCCGGTCATGATGAATCATGGGGTATATCTGGTCCTGTCAGACAAACAGAATGACATGCACTTCATTACCCAAAGAAGGCATGAATAACACCTGGCTTTGACAAATAACCAGACTGACAAACACGGCAAACAGTCAGCACGACATACTGTTTACTTTAAACCACAACTGAGAGCTGGAAAAGCACACTATTTACTTTATATTGCTCATTGTGCTATAGATGCTGTTTTATTTGCAAAGAGACAGTGAGATCGACTCCCCGGCAGTGCCCTGCTGGTTCTGCCCCCGTGAGCCCGGTTAGAAAGAGATCAAGGAGGAGGTGGGAGAATCTTCCACCAAAAACAATGAGAGGAAACCAGCCCAAACGTCCTGAGGTCTGAGCAGAGGCCATGGCTCCCATCACCATCCTGGCTCAAATACTTACCGTAGGTGTGTCCATTTCTGCCTTGAATGTAAATATAAAATCATAAGCTGACGTCTGCGCTATTATAAGACATCAGATGTCACTTCTAGTAAGCTTAGGTCGTACACAGACAGGAGTGTCACGTGTATGAAATATTATCAACACTTGTGGCAGGAGGGGCAAAAACAACGTGAAAATTTACAAAAACTTTAGCCACAGAGGAAAAACAAGCGTTTTGATCTCTTAACTGTTAAGACACGCGGTTAACTCGGCCGGACTGACTCATACAATACACAATAGAGCAGAGTGAAATGTGACCGCCGAGGCCCATGCAGTGGTGAGTCCACGAATATAGATCCAGTCCTCCCACACAACAGCTCGAGGATGATTTGTTTAGTGAAAACATGTCATTTTGCCAAGCTTTCTATGTAAAGAACTTGACAAAGTAAAAAAAAAGCGAAGCACGAGCAGGGACGCTGCAGAAGGCTTCGAGCTCTTTGCAGGAATGCACAGATGAAAGGAGAAAAAGTGACAAAACAGCGAACACATCGACATGAAGTCTCCTCCGTGGCTTAAGAGCGTGTGGTTTCTATCCACTGAAGAGCACGATCATAAACACTGATTGAGCTCTCACACACACGCTTTCCTGTGTATAAGATCTCATCTAGACACAGTCAATTTCATCCGACACCCGCGCTCTTCCTCTCCTGTAATTAATGTTTAAAGACAGGCTTACTCAAGCTGGCAGCAATAAAGATGGAGGATTTCCAAAGTTTTCTCACAGTCTCTTTCTGCAGTTGGAATCACAGACTTTTAAGGAAAAAACAAAGATCCATTTGGTTAAACTCACTTGTAGTTGTGGACTCAAAAACACAATTTATTGAATTGGTTTATTTCTCATGGCTTCAGCTCATATACAACTACCTAAAACAGTTGAGATAAATCAACAAAATAAACTTATTCTCACAGCTTTTGTGCAAATTTGTCTGAAAGAGTTGGGATGATACGTAACACATACATATGAAAATCATTTAAACCCTAATGTGATTGGAAAATGGTGTAAAGACGACAACCAAAAGTCAAATGCTGAACGTTGTTTTGAAAAAGAGGCGCTTGCTTTGAATTAGATAGCAGCGTCATGATTCAACAAAGTTGGAACTTCTTCATCACCATGCTGCACCACTTTTTCTTTTAATAACAATAAGTTCTGGAAAAGGGCAGGTTCAAATCCTGCCTGAGGCTTTTTTATGTTTGCATTCGCTTTTTCTCTCTCCAGCTTCCTCCCACGGTCCAACAACATGCATCTTAGACTGATTATCATTTTTAATCTCCTATACACATATACACACACACATATATGTGTGTGTATATATATATATATATATATATATATATATATATATATATATATATATATATATATGGTTGTTTTTTTCTTGGTCTCTGTACATCCCTGTGATGGACTGATGACCTGTGCAGGGTGTACCCCATTTTTCACCAGATGACAGCAGGGGTAGACCCCAGAACCATGTCGGGATCGAAGGGAGGTCAGTTTAGCACTTTTAATGTCATTCTGTTGCAGCATGTGTGAGATATGTTGCTCCTCATATACAGCAATAGCATCTCCTGTTACCCATCCAGATGTTACCCACACCATCATGATGCTGGAACTTAAACTGAGCTCCTCTTTCCTTTTTGATTTCACTTTTATGAAAGACTATGTTCATGATTGCTTAAAATTTAAAAAAAAAAAAAAAAGAATCAGTTTTATTCACAGTCGACTGTTCCAGTTCATTCTGAATGAGCTCGGAGCAAGAGAAGCAGCAGAGTTTGATTTTTTTTTTTTGTTTTTCATCATAAAGTATTAACATCTGTGGATGCAGAGTCCGTGTTCACTCACAGTGCCTTTCACAAGTGTTTCGTGAAGTGAGTTCCACTGCAGTTGTGAGATTTCCCCAGATCCTCCATAGATAATATCCAAATACTTTGCATTTTTTCCACTGATAAACATTACTTTAAATGTTTGAAGTGTTTATTCTGCTCCGTCTTTCTCAGAGCCCTCAACTCCTCCACATATTTAACCCTGAAATATTGCCTGGGTGCCTCATTCTCTATCTACTTTTATTTTTTAAGCCCTACACAACTTCCTTACATTACCAAGAACTACTGCCGTTTTCAAATATTTTGCTGAATTAAATTAAAAAAAAAAAAAAAACATATTTTCGGTTCCAAGAACTAGTATTTCCAGAGATTTTTCCACTTAAGTTTAGAGTTGACATAGTTTCCATGTCCTTGTCGTTTGTTTGTTAATGGGGGGTGTAGCACAAAGTCGGACACAGCATCCTTGAAGCACTTCACTACACGGTGGCGGAGTAAGATTTTTACTTCCTGGTAAACAGAAGCTTGACCCCTGGAACTGTTGGTGTGTTTAGTGTGTTTTACCACGAAGTGAGCGCGACTGTTATTTTTCTCTCAGGGCCTGCTGAGTGTTTCCACCTTAATCACTGCTCATCCATTTTTCACACCTCCCTTGTGCTTTCTCACTTTCGCCTACCTTCATCCACACGAACTGCAAAACACGCTCCATCAGCGTAACCATGGCTACCCTGAGCGGGACTCCTCAGGTTCCGGAGAGGGCGTAGCTCTTCGTACCCTCTTTTGTGTCCTTTCAAAGGTGAGGCCAGACGAGCAGACTGTGGACGTCAAAGGGACTGTGTGTCTGTGTGTCTGTGTGTGTGTGTGTGTGCGTCACTGGCTGGGAGACAGGACTAGGGCACAGGAATGCCGGACAGGATGCAGGAAGAAAATTCCAGAAAGAGTTGAGTCAATGCAAAAAGAAACACACACCCCGAGGTGCCTCAGACTGCAAAACAGGCAAAGATTAGAAGCATCCCTCGAGTCCAATTTTCACTCCTGTGAGCTCCTCTGTCTTTCTGTCCCTACGTTACTTCCTCAGCTTGGGAGATCTGTGTTTTATGGGCCCAAGAAAACGTCCCATCTGGGATCACTTCTCGAACGGATTCACACGGGATCTTTTGCTGTCGAATGTTAAATTGCCGAACTGAAACTCCAAGCGGTGATAATTACTTTGTGACAATACCATTGTGTGTCTGGAAGCCACTTCCCTCTGGGTTGCGTGCCAGCGTGAGCTGCACTACCACAGCTCCATTAGGCCATCTGTAGAGACCATCGAGGGTAAACACGGGAACCATCGCTGTATATTCCTACAACAAACAACATAACCCTGCAGTGCTCAAGAGATGCGCAGGAGCAAGCGTGGGCCGGTTGCTATTTTCATGTGAGGAGAGGGAAAAAAAAAGGAAAAAGAAAACTCTTAAATGCCAGAAACATAATTCAAACCAGACTTTCTCACACTGACAAAGCTGTGAAGGGATGGTTTTCAGTCATTTGATGAAAATGAATCATTGTGTCAGACTTTAAATTTGAAGGTGCTTCCGACTAAATGTGGATGAGTTTTGAAAAGCCAGGTGAAGATCATTTGTCCTACTTCTTAAATAGGTAGCATTGACACCAATATTACAGATTTCAGAGGAGAAGGGTGGAGTCTATGAACTGACTCCACCCCCTTCGACTGGCTGTTACAAACAATAGTGTAGAAAAAGAAGCAGTTGTGCTGCATTTTGTGATATATTCCTCTTTCATCTTTGAAAAAAGAAATCTTATTTATTCCATGTCATCATCACTTAACGCATCTCTTCCCGCAGGAAATCACAACAAACTTCCATTAAAAATGAGCAGGACCGCAATGGGAACCCTTGCTGCTGATTCAAGAAAGAAAAAAATCAAATGAAAAGAAGCTCAGCAGGTTATTTTTGTGCCTCTCTGTGACAGATGCTGGCTGAGCATGTTGTTGTGTACTGAGGACAAGCAGCGGACGTGGACAGAAACAGCCTGGGGGGTAAACATCTAAGACGTTGTAGTGAGGGGCACAGATGTTCAAAGACTGGAGGGACCCTCGTCTCCTCGGAGTTCTTAGAGTGGATTCACAGCCACACACACACACACACACACATATGCACATGAACACAAGCAGAAAGTGTGACAACAGAAAATAACAGCAGACACCAACAAGTGACCAACAAGTGAAAATGTGTCCATGATGTTTAGCAGACATAGACGAAAGGATAAAAAGAAGCAAAACACTTAGCGAGATTCATTTTATGAAGAAGGCATCAAAGGATTTCCTGCTGTTTCTTGTGGAGAGTTTAGAAATGCAAGTTATTTGTTGTGGTGGCTTTCCAAAGGACACAACACAAAAACACAGGGTTTTCTGTGTCCTCCGTGGAGGCTTCAGTGTGAGCCTGCCTCCTGTTTGTTGCCGACTTAATTATTAACCTTTGATGCGTCAGAAGCTTGAGAAGACTCATTTTCAAGTGACGGGACGTCAGAAAATAGTTATCTGAGAAGGAGAAAGCTAAGCAGCACTTTCACAAAGGGGCCCCTGTTGATCTGGATTCCAAATCTGAACCAGGTTTGTCTTCACACCCACAGCACATGGCCCGCCAGCTGACCCCCACTCCCACCCATGGCCTGGCAGTCCTGCAGCAGGGACCCTGTGGGGACTGCCGCCAGGGTTAACCACCTTTTCTCTGAAGGAGAATGGTCGCTGTTACGGGGTCTGTCAGTCCTGCTTCCTGGAGATTCCTGCTCCAGCATACCTGATTTAAACCGAAGGCTTGTCAAGCGTTCATAAAGATCACTCTTCTCAGGTGTGTTGGAGCTGGAGGTGTGTAAGAGGACCAGGATCAGGACTGAGAAACACCTGAGTACAGATCAGCTGTCATGATGCAGGAACTTTTCAGGCAGACTTAGTGGAACTGGACTCACCTTCTCTGAGTCGATGCTCAGCTTCTTCTGGAGGAGCTCGTGGGTTTCTCCGTTACTCTCCGGGACCGGCGTAGGCTCCCTGGGTGTCCCTTCCTGATCCTGGCTCTGGTCCTGGTCTTGATCCTGGTCCTGTTGCTCCACTTGCTCCTCCACCTCCACCACCACCACCACATCCTCTTCCACATCCTCCACATCCTCCACCTCTTCCCGCCTCACATCCCCGTTTTGTGTCCTCTCCAGCTCCCCCTCCTCATCCACCTTCTCCTTCACCTCCTGCTTCTCTACCTCCTCTTCTCCTTCTTCTCCTCCTCGTTCTCCTTCTTCTTCTCCTCGCTCTTCTTCTCCTTCACCTCCTTCCACCTCGTCCACAAAAGGTAAGGGAAGCCCTTCGGAGACGTACTCCTTCAGGCACTTCAGGTTGTGTTTCTTCAGCAGCTGCTCCGTGTCCGGGTCCACCACTATGAGCTCCAGCCGGCCCACGGTGGCCCGTATCCGGGACACGACCTGCTGGTGGCTCTCGGTCTCCACGTCCTCCCCGTTCACAAACACCAGCCGGTCTCCGGCGCGGAGCCCCGAGGTCTCGGCCGGGCTGTCGGGCTCCACCAGCCGGATGAACTGGCCCGTCTTCCCCTTCTCCCCGTGGAGGTGGAAGCCGTAGCCGTTGTCCCCCTTCTGCAGCGCGCAGAGCCGCGGGCGCAGGTACTGGCTTTTGCTCGGCATGTTTAGGCTTCAGTCGCCTTCCCACTGGTGCTGATCTCCAACCTGTTGCTCGCTCTCACTGGAAATGACAAGAAATCTTGTCGGGATGCTGCTGAGTAGGGGGTGTGTGAATGAAAAGAAGCGAAAACCACCCAACCCCCCGCCCTGTCGGGGTGATCGGTGCCCGTCCTGCTCCCTGCACCTCAAAAAAACCGCAGAAAGCAACCGAGGGATTTGATCCTGAGCGTGGCTCCTCTGCGTGGCGTGGGTTCCGATGCGGGACTGCAGCCGGGCTGATCAAACCCCGATCAGAAGTTGAGCCTTTCTGAGTTGTTGCCGAAAAAAGTGGCAAAGCCACTCAGGAAGAGGGAGGTGCGTTCACGGAGCAGCCCAGCTGACTGCTGTATGCAAACTAAGAATGAGTGAACACAAAACCAAGCTGTCCAGGAAAGTACTTACTGAAAATGCGAAACATATGGTTGGGTTTCAGAAAAAACAAGGTCTGATCTAACTCATTCGTGTGATCCGTGTTATCAAATAAACAAATTTAAGTGCCCACTTAATGCGTTAGATCCGCGTTGTGATCCAAACGGACTTTCCCACATTTGACTATTAAAACAGATCCAGGTCATTAACTGTTCAAACCTGGTTTAAATCATGTCTTAAATGGTAAATAACGTTTAAAAAAAGTTTGTAATGTGCAAAACAGTTTCTGTTTCCGAAGATGCAAAATAGGGCAATTTCACCTTATTTCTGACAGCTAAGCCACCTTGAATATGGCCACATTTTTCATTTTCACAAATAGAATAAGGACTTTCCATGTCATAAATTGTGTTTAATATAGTATTCATTATCTAAGACATAATTTAATCTGGGTTTCAGGAGTGTAGATATTGTGGATTTTGATTTGGACCTGGTCTAAAATGGTTTGTCAAAAAGCAGCGAAATACCCTCCCCCCCCCCACCTTTTTTTTTTTTGCATTTTCAGACATTAAATAACAAATTATGTTTAATATGCTAAGGGTGTTTCCACTTGAATTATTTAAGTCAGCCCAGAGAAACTCTGGGCATGAGTGTGGTTCACTTGGGTCAATAAATACATTGGATGAAGCATCAGTCACGTGACCCATAGGTTTCTGTAGAGTGGTTTTCAAGCCTCTTTTTCCTCATGTCACCAGGAAGTCAATTTGAACACCCCTACATATGTCAAAGTAACTAGGTAAGTGGTGGCTACCAGCTCCTTCAGCCAATGCTCGCTGAAAGAGATGAGTTGCCAGGACACGTTAACAGTGGAATATCCTGTTTCAGATGTTGTTTCAGTGGTCAAATCAGAAATGACTGCTGTATTTAGTTGGTGCTGGGTTAGTACAAACTACGCATAGCAGGAAGATGACAGGTGAGGTAGTGATAATGGCTAGCTATTGGCTAAGCCAATGGTCAATCAAAGGTCTCTGCCATTTATTAGAAAAACATTTAATAGTTTATATAAAGTGACCTGAAGTTGTAGGGAACAAAAGTTCACTCAGAATTGTCATGGATGTGAAATAACCGATAGAGAATAAAAGACATTTTTAAACCAGGCTGTAAACATGTTTATTTCTGTGATAAAGTTTTAACTCGGGGTTCAGTGGAGATTGGCTTGCTTTATTATCCAGCCTGCAGTGGCCAGTGGAAGAACTGCAATTTTTGTTACTCCCATGTTGGCTTCAGTGCAGAAGTTAGATGGTTGGCACTTGGTAGCGACTCGGTCTTTGACTGGAATAACTAAGCTAGCTCCCATCACAATTCGCTCACATTAATTGCCAGTTGTGTTGTGAGTTTAACTCAGATAATGCAACTACCAAGCATTAAACGCAAAGTTATAACTTCAGCTCTAGTGCTAGGAAGTTCACAGTGAATCTGAAGTCATGTAGAGCTGTAACTTTAGAGATACCACTTGCTGTGGAGCACGAGCTGTGACCTTCTGTTGTGCTGTTGCTCCTGCAGTGCATGGACAGTGGTGATGCCATTTATGTTCACGATGACAGTAAGGTGAGGCTTCTCACACTTGTGCAATGATCTGCCACCCAAACCATTAATTTAACCTTTAGAACAGCCATATATATTTTATGATTTTGTACATTAAAATCATAAAATATTTAAAAGTATATTCAAGTCCCATCTCAATGCTTCTTAACAAAAGTCATCATTTTGAGACCAAAATTTTGCCTGAAAGATGTTGGGGTGGGGTGTGGGGGTTACCTAAAATGGTCTCATGGCTCTTATGCTAGTTTGGCTAGCCTCAGAAAAAAATTATATTATATATTATTATATAGGTTATTTTTTGCTAGCACAGCTTGAACTTGAACTCCTTATGACCAAATGTAGCTCACATTCTTGTTCCAGTGTAATATATTACTTTCAGACACAAAACCGTATATTTAACAGTTCAGACATACATGACCATTCAGACAGGCTTTTAAATACCATTAAATTAATGCTAGCCAACATTTGTGCTAAATGTCGAGCCTCGTCTTCATTCTTAAAGGAATATCTGGATCTGTGATTAAAAACCTATCTGGTAGTGACATGAAGTGAAATGAAGCAGTTTTGAGTTATAATGAAATAACAAGATTAAAAAATTCCACGTACTTAGAGAGATACTAGAACAATTTTAACTTTGTATGTGTACAGAAACTATACAAAAAGCACTATTAGTCTGTTTGCTGCTTCATTGTCATACTGTATAACTCAGTTATATCACACAAGCTCAGGATGGACTGGTAATGCTTGCTTATTTTCTCATAAACATATAAGTATTAATCCAGTTCTAGGTAATAAGTAATCAACTTGTGCAGTGTTATGACAATGTACAAACAAATGGGAAGGACACTCCTGTTCAAGCAGTACTTTAAACATTTTGTTACACTTTTTCTGCATATATAAAGGTTAAAATGACCTTGGTTTGTCTGGAGGGAGCTTTTCCACACCATCACTTTAATGGGATGACATTTTTTTTAGGCTTTTTATGGTCTTAAACAGCAATTTATTCTGAAGTCCTTGTTATTCTGAAGTACTTGCCCTCCAGGCTAACATTAAAAGCCATTATAACTCAAAACTGCTTCAATATAATTTGTTTTGGTCCTCAATGAAAGTCTAGAATAGCTTGAAAGCTGTGAGCAGTTTAGATCGGGAACTCGTCAACAGGTCCTGATTGACATGACAGTGCACAAGTCAAAATATGTCCTGCTTCCTCTGCTACCCCGCCCTTGTGTCAAGACAGCCTGAATCCTTGGATTGTAACCTGTAAAACTTCCTGTATGGGACCTGCAGCACTCCCACATACTCTTTCTGGGGTTCAGCGGTTCCTCCTGCAGCAGAGCTTCCTGATGACTGTTGTCCCCTGTGATACTCTGGACCGCTGCTACTGAAGTGCTGATGATCATTGATGTCATTATGTTTATTTCCTAAGTGATTTTCTCTTACAAATCATTTGCAGTTTGTGTCTGTAGATGCCTTTGGAGAGTGTTCTGTCATATTATAGTAGTTACCTGCAGCAGCATCCCTAATCAACTGAGAAATTTCCTCCACAGCACGAGCAACCAACAATTCCTTGATTTTGTTGTCAAAGCAGTTTCCTGTCGTCTCTTTCTTTCCACATTTATCATATTCCTGGATGGGTACAGTGAAACATTTTGGTAATCCTAACTCCACCATTGCCGGGGACCTTTACAAAACGGGAGCCTTCCTTACATTTTGCCCATGTTTCCTCTGAATGCATACAGAACAAGTTCATCTCTTAAATAAATCTATCTAAATGAATTAACAGATTTGAATACACAAAATGAAACTCTGTTCTGGTGTCCATTTTTTGAGCTGATTTTGGTTCAGTAAGTACAGACAGATTTGGTTATATATTCAGTACAGTGTCGGATCAGTTAAGAGCCTCAAATATGTAATTTTAATTGTATTTAGATCGATCATGTAGATAAGACCAAGAGAAAGTATTTTCTGTTTCACCACCCTGTCTTAGTCTTTCACATATATAGCATACATATACATCCAAATACTTAGGATGCTGCTCAAACCTCCAAATATGGATTTTCTCTTGGTATTTGCTCTAAGCCTGGTCGTCACAACAGATAACACGTTAAACCTGTCTTATGACATTAGGGCCAGATGTGACACATGCTTATGAGCTTTGGGCCATATCAGGCCCACATAACACTTGTCAGTGCTGCAAATGAGTCATAGTAGACTGAATAATACTTTATTTATCCCAAAAGGGAAATAATCTTGTCACGTAAATGTGCTGAAGGCAGTGCAGGTTTGGTCCAAATATGTCTGCTATCTGGCATAGTCAGGTCATGTAATTTCCTCTGGCCTCCTGAATTTCTGCTGCTCACAAAATAGATCCTGAAAAAGCACTCAAACCCCCTTTGAGTGGAAGAGGGCTTGAGTGCTTTTACAGGGTCTATTTGGCCAAATAACTTTAGCTCCATCAGTTAAATAACCAATCTATTAGGAAACATGAAATAAAATTATTAGTATGCACAAATCAGGCATTTCTGGAGTTCTTTTTTTTTTTTTCTTGAACACTTCATTTGCTAAGAATCAGCATTACTTTTAATCTTTTAATGAAGTACGCACAATCGGGGAGTTAAACTCACTGTGGCAAGATATCCCAATTATATATGTATTTTTTGGTGGTGGAAGACAGAAAATCCACATTCCTTGGCCTGTTTGCAGTGTGACTCATGCTGTAGATGGATGTGAGTGGGAGAGGCAGTGAGCCAAGCACAGGTGTGCCACCAGGTACACCAAAATGTTCACACAACACACTTCATCAACCTCAGTGGGACCACTGTATTAACAGAAACATCATAAAAAAAGAGTTTGAGCATCCTTTCAGTTACAATCTGCCTGTATGACAGCTTAAAATACACAATAAACGTTTATTTATACCTGCCTTGCATAAACGTTTATTTATACCTGCCTTGCCTTGCAGAAATCAAACTTTACTTTCCCCAGTGCGCTGCGAGGGAGGATTAACATGGTAGCTGGTGCCACACTGTGGCTCATTAACCTCAGCACACCCTGTCATTCACAAAGGACTCCCACTCGTCTCCCGCAAAAAACACTAAAAGCAGCACGGATGAGACGAACTTCAATAAAACAGCAGCACATACATTACAAAATATACTTTATATATACATATATGACAACAAAGTACTTTAATGGCACTTTGTGATCAACGTGACACCTCAGAAGAGGGACAAATGTGACATCGAGCAAGTCTGACGAGCAAACATTCATAATGAACAGTGTACAAAGATACAGGATGCGGTGCATGAACAAATACAGCTTGGGCAAAGTCTTGACGACAAAGTCCATCATTTAAGGAGACCGCAACAATGTGTGTGTGTGTGTGGAGTGGGTGGGGCACTTAGTTGTGTGCACCTCTGTATGGAAATGGGTTAAATTTAGGAAAATTTCAAATTAAGGGCAAGATGAAAAATAAGATCAGATGCAGGATGGTTCCTCCAGCGCAGTCGTTGGATGAAGTTTCATGGGCCTTGAATTAAATGTACAAACACACACACAAAGGGTGAGCGCCCTAAAAAGTCGGCTTTATTCTATCTAACAAGAGTACAGATGTGAACAGATGGGATCATTTATCTACAATCTGACCGTGGGACTGAAGTCCACTTTTCAAACATGACCAAGCTCTCAAAAAGTTAAACATAAAGACTGTAAGGCCAAAAGGGTTCAGTTGACAGCCTGGTAAAACTGGGACTAAGCAAACTCAGAGCTGCATGGCAAAATGCTATATCGACAGTGGTGTGGACGGATCGTATAAAACTGCCGCTCATCATAGCGAGAATGACAGCTGTGGCTTTCTTTTCATCCCTGCAAATGGATATAGCATTTTAGATTGTAACTCCTGACTTGTATTTTGATACCACTGTCACCACAAAGATCACAAACATTTCTACACATGACACAAACTATTTAAATTCACATTTCAGGTAAGGGATGGCAGCCAATCCGGATTCACTTTCATTCAAAAATAAGCTCCAAGGAGAAGTCGAGGTCATCAGCTCTTCGGGGTTTAAGTGCTGGGACTGGCTTTTCATAAGAGAGAGTAGATATTTTTTCCTTTTTTTATTACCTCATTCCCACCCTCCATCCCACCCTTCCTCCTTCCATCGTCCTTCATCTGACAGCATCTCCGTCTGCCTGGTGTTCAGCCTCGGCTACACGAGGCTACAGCAGCCAGACTTGTGCTTTTGAGACTCAATGTAGTCGTGAATCTTGAACTTGGGCTCATTTGGCTGCTGTGTCGCTCTGTGCTTCAGCTCCCTGATGGAGACAGACAGAGAGAGGGAGAGAGGCAGACACAGGAAGTTAGAGGCGGAGTGGGTGGATGTGTGGGAGCACAGAGCGAGCAAATCAAGAGAGAAAGAAAGAAAGAAAGCAGAAGCATTGTGAGGGAGAGATTTTCTCAAAGGGCCTCTGGGGTGATGCCGTTTAATTCAGCTTCCATTTAACACTGCCATCAAATGAAAACATCATCGCCTGCAGTTAAACACAAAATTATTTATGCTAAATTTCTTCATGTCAAACTATAAATGGATTCTGACTTCTTTTTTTTTTAAAGAAAAAAAACCGTTAACATTGCACACTCTTATAATTGCTGATATGCTATGCAGATGTCTCTGTGGGGATGTCTCATGTGTGATTCTCCAGCTCTGGGAGGCTTCATGGTCATCACCCTTGTCGTAGTTTCTCAGTAGTTTACAGGTTCTATAGACCAGGTGTGTGCAGTGACCACTGGTGCATCTTCATCAGGAACGCCATGACAAAGATCCTCAGATTTCTTTTAATCAATCATATTTCCACTTTTGCCAGTGCAGGAGTGGAAGTGTGGGGCTACTTTTGGGATTCTTCTACATTTTTTTCCCCAATATGGGGATTCTTTTTTTTAAAAAAAAAATCTGCTTTGCATTGTGGAAAATGGCACTTGGACAAACTTTGATATGGTTTAAATACAACCCCAATTAAAAAAAAAAAAAAAAACATAATATGGAAAATGAGTGGGAGAAAAAAAATCACATCAAATTCTCATTATTTGGCATTTGGCAATAAACACTAATTCCTGGATTTCAGGCTTGCAACATGTTTAATTAAATAAATACATTAAGAAATTGGGACAGAAAGTTTTGGCACATTGTTATGGCACAATTTCCCTCTGACAACACGTACTAGATGTTCTGACATTAGTGAAGTTGTTATCTTCTCCCATTCTAACTGCAAAAGTTGTCATTGTTGTATTTCTTATTTTAAATGTCTGCTCACAGTCTCTACTGGAGACTTATGAGGACAGCAGGCTCCTCAGTCAAGGACCTGGACCCTCCTCTTCCTCAGTCCTGCCTGTGCAGTGTGAACAATGTGGTCCTGCATTGTGTTGTTGATAAATGTTTGGAAATCCTATATCACTGTACTATTTTGACAAAATGTAGTACATATTATGCAGTTTGTGAACAACTGTAGAGTCCACAGTTTGTGAGAAGTGGTAATGTACCACTAATTTATTGTACAGGAGATGGCTGAAGTGGTCACATGACCAGCTTCCCTTTAGTGTCAAACCACAGCTGTTTTTTTTTTTTTTTAATGGTAGTTTACTGCGTAACATTAAGTGCTGAACTAGTAAGAAGTATATACTGTAAGTTCAGTGTGTTGTATGTAGTTTTGCAAATGTCAGTCATTTTGAAGGCAGCGCACATTTCTTTAAAATCTCAGTGTACTTTCCTGAATGAATGCTGCCATCACAGACATGTAAATGACTTTGACAGGGACGCTCATCACAGATCCGGGGCTTGTTGCTGTCAACAGACCGGATGGATGTTTTTGTCATTAGTCTGAAGTCCACGGTGCCCATTTCTACATTTCAGGAATACTGATTCCCATAATCAGGAAACATGCTTCCACTCACTGTTTGACGGCCCACCCCACCTGAGCCCAGAGACACCGATGCCACCTCTGAACAGGTGAACTTTTTCTTTTGCACTGAAATTTCTCCATATCCCTTTATCTGTTTAATCTTATGCGCTATAAAAGAAGAAACATGAATATCCTTCCCAATCTTTCTCATAGGAACAATATTTTTAAACATTTCACTTATTTTCTCATGCTGACAAAATGAAGTTCCTTTCCCCATCTTAACTCAGCCTCTCATAGATATTGCTTTTGTTCCCCAGTGATCAGTACAATCATCTTTTCAGAATATTTTGTTTTCCTTTCACATCCTTTCTTGCAATAAATTGCCCCCAACACCGTTTTTTTTTTTCTTGGAGTATACTACAGGCCTGAAACATCAACATGGATGTACATAAAGACATGTGATGAAGCTGATGGGTTTATATAGTCTAAAAAGAAATCAATCTCAAGCAAAGAGTTAAAATTACTGCTTCTATTTTTTCCCCACGTCATCCCTGACTTGTGAGCAGCTCCACTGTGATTTGTAGTTTATATGGAAGTGCTGCATCACACCATTTCAGTTATTAACAGTGTAAAAGGCATAAAAAGGCATATAAACTTCAACTGGGATTAACTGGAAATGAAGCATAAATAAAGCAGCTCATGGGCTGCAACATCACTACCTATGTCTTCCCATCTTTGGTCACTAACTTATATAGTTTGGTGGTATGAGATATCGGCTAGTCTAACTTAAATTTACTTGAAATGTAACTTTGAGTAAATTTCATTCATTAGTCTATGTTCTTTCCTTCTGCCGCTCCAGGAAGATTATTTATAAACAGCAACTTCTAAATCACTGAAAAAGCTTGTAATGTCCTGTTATACATACTTGATGTCATTCGGCATAAAAGGTGTGTACACACAGAGGAAGAAAATACACACTAAATGACGGACATCCACGGGGAGGCTCACACATACACAATCCAATTAAACTGAGACAACGGGAGCAGGCACCAAATTAGCTAAAGACAATGATTATTCTGGAGTGAGGAGTCACGCAGGCATCAGAGAGACGCTGGATAGCATCAGTTCACAAAAACAACAACAACAACTCACAAACCAGGAGGAGGGCAAGGAGGTCGGTTTAATGCAGGAGATTATAATACGGTACCTGCATGTTTATTAGTACACAAACAAATTAAAATGGCTTGGGATGAATTTAGCTTTTGCTTTTGTATTACAAGCAGAGGCAGAGATTACGATTTATATACTAATTAACATTTTCATAGATGATTCTCACTGGAAGAATAGATGGGGCCAATAAATGTAAAAATATTTGCTTCGGGAACTGCGTGTGGCAAAGGCAGGGCATTAAATAAGAAAAATAAAAAGTCAATTTTCATGCTTTTCTTCTGTTAATTGTTCTGTATAATGGGTTACTTTCTGTAATTTCCTCTATTTATGGTATGTGATGGGGGGATATATCATTATACACTACACATTACACTTATTCTTGTAAACGTATTATCTTTACATTTACATTTAGCTATATGGAGGTATTTGCATTTCTAAAGAATCACAATATTAAGAAGTTATTTTGAATATTCTGAAGACAGATTCATTTCATTGATCCTAAACATGAAATACAAAAGAAAAAGATCGTGAACATGACATTTCCTATTCATATTTGAGTTTTAAAAAGTATTTATAAAGCATAATTTGGTGCTGCACATTATCTCTAGCAATCCTCCTGAGAGTTCCCCTGAATTTCTGAGTCTCTTTAACGTCTAATCAGGAGTTTTAATTTAATTCGACCACTTGATGGCAGCACAACTAACAGATTTAAAGATGTGTGTGTTCTTCTGCCTGCTGACACTTCTGACAGATAAATCAGTATTTTGGGAAAAAAGACCAAAATAAGTAATGCCATGAGGATCGTGTGACAGACCCACCGCTGTAAAGCTGTCACACCAAAACAGTAAGTAGAAGACACCTAGAAGAGCTCAACAGACTGGTAATAACTGTTTATCGTCTGCTCTTCATCCCAAATGATTACTTGAATGTCAGACTTTTTTATTTTTTCAATGCGCTGACATAGTGGAAACACTTCTTTTCAGCAGCTTTAAAACTTACTTTGCAATAGCGAGAAAGGCCAGCTCCACATTGACTCCCGTTTTCGCACTGGTTTCCATAAATGGCACTCCATATTCCTAAGATTAAAGAAAAAAACAGTGACGGAGGGTGGAGGAGTCTGTTGTTGGCAATGTAACCACTCAGAGACATCATGCTTTACCTTCGCCAGCTTCTCTCCTTCCTCTTTCTTCACAACCCTCTCTGCTGCCATGTCTGACTGCGAAGCAGCAGGAGGAGGAGAAAGTAAGTCACAACAGCAAGGGCGAGGGGTCACAGCTTGGCTCTACCATTAACTACAGTAATGCAGCATCCTGTCAGCCTTCTTATCTGACCGCCAGCTGCTGAGCCAGAGCTCCCTCAGACTGATGAGATGTCAGACTCTCCACCTCCGGCGAGGGAGCAGCGCTCTCGCAGACCGATGCTGCAGGTCCTGCTGCTTTCACAGAAAATGATCTGAGATGCTGCCATGTGACATCCCCGACCCTTTAGACAAGTGAGTCAGCTCTGAGCCACCAGAGGGAGCTTTTAGATGAATTAACAGCGACGGCTGGTTGCAATGAGACAAGAGATTTTCTCCTTTCATCACCAGCGCCACGCTGCAGAAACTGCTTTGTGGGGAGGGGGGAATATGTGCATGCACATTAAAAACGTAAATCAGACGCCGCTTCACTTGGAAGGATCAAAGTAAGCAAGTCAGAGATCGGCCTCTTGCTTTCCTGGCATTTACTGGCTTTTAAAATGTTAACATGTCTGTCTGATTGTGATAAGAGAGCATTAAAAAATTGCAAGAACCTTAACATCTTTTTATGCAACACAAAAAGGAAGCTATGCTCACCTTGTTGCCGAGCAACATGATGACCACATCCTTCTGGGCATACTCGTGTATTTCAGTGAGCCAAGCCTTCAAAAGTGAAGAAGACGGTTAGAGGAGGGGACGAGAAAAGGGGAGATTGGTCAGTAACCAATACAAATAGCACCACTTGAAGACTGCATTTTCCCCAGAGCTATGGATTATAACTGTCCTCCAATCAATCACGATGACACTGAGTCACTCTTATCCCTGAACGCTTTTGTTGCTTTTCATTACAGACACAGGGAAGGTCGGCGATAACATTGTGCCGTTTCTAAGCGGGCCTGAGAAGAAATGTTTGTGCTTTGCATGTAAAGAGACAGAGCAGCGTTCAAGCTTGACAGGATTTAGGAGCAGGAAGTGAAAATGAAGAGCGAGCAGAGACACAGATAATAACAGTGAAAGGAAAAGTAATGTGAGATGGTCTTACCCTGATGTTGTCAAATGATGGCTTGTTGGTGATATCGTAAAGAAGCAGCAGCGCTGTGGGAGCAAAGAGACGAGGAGTTTGATTGCACTTTTGTTGTTGCTATGCTCATTCATGCATAAAAACACGCTCTCTACTCACACTAATGAAAAGCACATATTTTATCAGTTTGCTTCCCTCCATTATCTACATACGGTCTTCACGCACACACACACACACACACACACACGCATGCTTGCACAAAGCATGAGGAAGTAAAATGTAAAAAAAGCTAAGGTTACCCTGGGCATCTCTGTAGTAGGCGTGTGTTACGCTGCGGAATCTCTCCTGGCCGGCCGTATCCCAGATCTGAGTGGCAAAGCACAGATTTACACAGCAGCCGGCCCAGCAAAAACATCCCCACAAGCCCTCACAGCAAATCCAAAACAACACAAACATGGGATTCTCCTGATCTACTGGAGCTGAAGTACAATGACAATACAAAACTCCAAATTTAGACTTGGTAACAAATGCTCTCACCTCAGAAGTTTAGAAAATAATAATGGTACAAGTTATAAAGTTCCACGAACTTTATAACTTTTTTAGCTGTGACAAATATTCATTTCCCAATACTTACACGGAATCAAGTCTTTAAATCAAGCTGTTTTAGCTAAGAAATACTTTTTTTTCTAAATGAGCCATGTTATAGTACTTTAGTCAACATTTGAAGTGAATCAAAAACACGTTATGCAGGATTTCGTAACAACATCTGTCCTTGATTCATTGATTCAATGTTTTGATCCAATTCAAATGTTGACTACTGTGTATTTATACACCATTTTAAATTCTTTGTGGGAATTGTTTTTTTCTCCCTAAATATGCAAACTCCAACCTTCAAAACGCAGAGACGTTTTTCACGAAGGCTCAGTATGAACTGTAAAATCTGACAAGTATTAGAAGGATGTTTCTAATACTTTTTGAGTGGTGCATGTTTAAAGTTAGCTATAAATAAATGGTCTCTTGCTGCATTTTAAGGTGTCTTCTGCGAAGAAAACATATATATATATATATATATATATATGTTTAAAGTTAGCTATAAACTGACTAATGTAGAACATGCCAAAACAACTGTTTCACCAAGAAAGTACAAAAGGGAGTGCATCACATTCTGCTATTATTTGACTATTTCTGACTCTTCTCTCACAGCTTCACCTCTTCTGCTCTTCTGAGGTGTGATGCACATTCATTGTAGCAGAGTCTTATTTTGGAAATTTAAAACGGCAGCAGGGGCTGAAGATTTACTCGAGCTCGCACAAGAATCTAATTTTGCCACCTCCCACTCAGTGTTGAATGAACAGGTCACAGTGATAGACGGGTTTGTGCCTCAGATTAACAGCATGCTGCTGGCGCACAAAACCGTCAGCATTTGATTGGACTGAACTGGAAACAGCAGCAATGATGGTTTAGAGCACACTGGGGTCAATGGGTTAATGTGTGTTGGAGAGCAAGGGGAAAAAAAAGGTGCACCGTCTCACCTGGAGTTTGACTTTCAGGTTGTCCACGTCCACCACTTTGTTCTACAGAGAGAAGAAGAACCGTGAGAGACCGTCCACCAAATGCTTTGCAGACTGGAGGGTTGGGAAAACGGCACAGAAGTGAATGGGAAACAAAATGACTGAACAACAGAGGCTCGGTGTGTAGCAAATAAAAAAAGGAGGAGAAAAAATAACAAGGCAACTAAAAGTGGCTTAGGATTCTGGCTGAAGAGTAATTTGCGACACCCACGCAACAACAAGGTTCTGGGATTAGACTTAATTACACCACAGTGAGAAAGTCGACTGGCAGCCTAACAACCGACTCCCCCGTTAATTTCCTGTAGCTTTGCAGGGGGGACCTTCTCATTTCCTGTAGAGGAAGCAACCCTGAGAAAGTTTAGGCACCCCGGTTACGGTGACTATATGTCGAGATAACAGGTTACTGCAGTATTTTAACACACGTGCACCAGCGTTTCAGAGAGCTGGGTTTTTCCCATGCAAATTCCTGTGTTTTCCTAATCATGCCCTGCTACAACAACAAATTAGCTCCTGGCCATGTTTCAACATCACAAAATGAAAACCACAAAGCAGAAAGAGGTTGAAGTGAAGGAAGTGTGACAAGCAAGTGCACTTCCTTCATCAGATCATATCAGTGACATGTCATCACAGACAGCCCCTGCCTTTCCTGCTAACGCACAAAAGCTCAAACATGCACTAAGAAAAAAAAAAAGAACAAACAAAAAAAGAAACTAACTCAATAGCGGAAGAAACCTCTGCCATGTCTGCACAGCCATCAATGGCAGTTACAGCTGCCACCTGCTGAATCTTCTGCCTTGGCAGAATGGACATGGTTCAACCCTTGCATTAGTTGCCATGGGTTTCCATTTTTTCCCCCCCAATTATGACGTGAGAGGAGCCTGCATGCTGAGTAACTGCTACAAGGAAGCGGGCCGAAAATAGACCAGCCATGTTACAAGCTGCCACAACAGCCTGCCTAACCGTGCACAGAAGACATCCTCGGCATATTGACCCAACTGTTTATCTCAGACTACTTTGTTACTAAGCAGCTATTGCCCCATAGTCATAAACAAACATGGAAACAAAAAGGTAATTACTGACATAATTAGCCATTTTTGTGAAGGAATGGTACATGTGAACTGTGATTTTTAATTAATTCTTTTGTAAACCAACGTCACCTTCCCTTTTAATTAATTTTAATTGAATCCTCCCACAAAACCTGCGCTCGAGAGTGGGCAAAGTGAAATGTTCAGGCTTCTTAATAGAAAACCTCTGTGTATCTGTCAGACATCCATTGTGTTCCCAGTTGTCTACACCAGCGAACAAAGAAGACAATACCTGCTTTCAGGAAATGCAACAAAATTTCCTCCTAAAGCGGGCACTCTTATGCCTGACTAGCAGTTCGTACAAGTGTTTTGCTTTGACTGAAGGAGAACGGGAGGTTGAGGGGGAGTCACTTCACCTGGGGCAAACAACCTATTTGCTTTCATAGACGAGCATGCACAGTGGGAATTTGCTTGAAATTCAGCAACAGCCACTGTGTGGGTTTGTGTGTGTGTGTGTGTGTGTGTGTGTGTG
>JAOWBL010000023.1:11469825-11494524 GCA_028564865.1 Zenarchopterus dispar
TGTGTGTGTGTGTGTGTGTGTGTGTGTGTGCGCGTGTGTGACGAGGCAGGAGCCTGTCCGACAGCAGGGTGACTCCTCCAGGGCTGTACTGAGCCGCAGCCAATCTTTCCAGGAGACAGGGACGTGGGCAGGCATCTGCCATGACATTTATGAAGCCGTCCAAGGAGCCTCGCAGCACAAGTGGTCTGTGAACTTGACTGATTGGTGAGAAGATTTATACATTTGGCGCCATCATCGAAGGATGATGAAGTGTTCCGCGTTGAAATGGGTGATAATTGGGCCAGTGTCACTCCTACCATCGGATCACTTGCTGTCTTGTTAAATATCATGTGTTTTCTTTGTTGGTGTTGTTGTTGTTGTTTTCAAATTCAGACAACTTCCTTCTAGGATAAACAAGATTACTGCATAAAAACAGTTGGTTCACACAGAGGCAGCAGGTCAGCGAGAGAGCCTTGGACTTTTCTGCAGCATCTTTCTCACCCTAAAGTCTATTCCAACGGTGGCTATAAAGTTGCCTCCCAGAAATGCCCCATCTTTAAAGCGCACCAAGACGCACGTCTTCCCCACCGCTGAATCTCCAAGCAGCATCACCTAGAGCAAACCCACCAGCAGAAAAGAAGGACAAAAAGGTTACAGCTGGTCACGAACACAACTGACAGCCTTTACAGAAATTATTTTGACTCTAATTATGGAATATATTTCACAAGCAGGATCACTTGATCCTATTATGCAATGCATTTTCTTGCTGAAAAGAAAAACGAAATACTTCTGTGATCCACTGCGGACACTTTTTGAGACCACTCCAACAAACTGTAATTTTCCACTCATCATTTACCAGTATTTCTCCAAAACTAATCAACTAATATGTTGATTGAATTATTGCATGTCACCCGCATTGACCTGCAGGAGTCTTTGCACGTGCATGCAGTGACACAATTCAACTTTAATGCAACTTTCCCATTTGTCTGCTTGTGTCTTATAAAGCAGCTAAGAGTCTGTGCATCCTGGACAAATACTGAGGAGAGGAGCTTTATAAGGAGCAACAAGTACACCCTTGGCAAATATTTGGACCAGTGAGGGCAGCCTCAAATGTAACCGTCTGGGTTATTTCACCATCAGCTGGTAGTTAACGCTTCTGATCTTGAGTTATCAATGATCCTAATGATCTTTCTCCACATGTCAAGAGTCTATATCAATATCTATATCAATACCGTTTCTTTTCGCTGCAGGTCCACCCAAGCCACACAGAAAAGAAAATACACTCATGTATGACAAAGACGGAAATACACACCTTGAAGGCAATATCATAATACTCGTTAATAGAGGCGCATCTCTCCAACACATATTTTGACGTGCCGTTTTTAGCCTGCTTGTCCGTCAACGATGCCTTTCTCGTGGACATCGCACCGGTGAGGGGGGAAAAAAACCAGAGCCGGCCAGTGAGCCAAAGTGCACTTTATCTCCAAGATGTGTCCAAGAAATAGGCGCTCGGTTGCGTTCAGGGATCAGTCCCGGGCTCCGGCGACCTCCAGCCCCTCTGCTCGCATACTGCGCTCGGCTACGAAAAAAAAAAAAAAAAATCACCGGGAGGGGTTCGGGTGAAGAAATAACACCTTGGATGCCACTCTGTCCAAGAACAGAGACGGGCAAACTTGAGCAACAGTGAGCGGCGGCGTCTACATCCAGCGGTCAAAAAGGCAGTAATGACAAACAGGCGGAAACATTTCTGCGATCTTGCAGCGCGGAGCCGTGCGTCCTGGCGTGGGCAGATGATTAACTGGGCAGCTATGCCTGCACACCGACAGACAGCCGCGACGGGAATTTATTTATTTATTTACTTATTTATTTACGAGTGCCACATCTGCGTCCTTGCAGATGACACTTCAGGGGCAAAAAATAAAAAATAAAAATAAGGAGCAATAAAAATAAAAATAACCTGCGAGAGTCAAATGTGCCGCTACAGGTGGGAGGGTCGGTCTGACACTTCATGAAAGGCATGATGATGGATAAACTCTTTTCCAAAGTCGTCTTATATTCTTTTAAAGTGACTCCGATCCATTATATATGTATTATTCCACGAGTCCTCTCGTCCACGGGGAAAAGGAGAAATTACCTGCTCTTCTTTATTCGCATCTAAAATGGTTTCAGACTCAATTTCCTATCAAAGCCTGGGAAATGAACCTTTACTTGCAGTGTTTGTCTCCCCCTGGTGTTCAAACGCGACCATCGTCTCCGCTTTGCTCAATGGCACAAGAGCGGAGATCATTTATATTACATAACTGACATGTAACCGTTTCTTCATGCACATTCATCTATCACTCCTTTTTAAAATCTCCATTTACATGATGACAAACATTCATCTGTACATGGAGGAGACTGAATACTGGAGTGATTTATTGCTAAGCAAGATCACAGATGGAGCAGTCTTTTTAATGGAGCAGTTTACACAAACAACCAAACTGCCAATCCTGACAGAATGCCATATTAGCTCCCAGACGTGCTTTTTTACTTGTAATCCTCATATATGATGAGTTTTCTTGTTAAATGTGGCTCAGTTAATAGGAAGGATTGTCTAGCTCGGACAATGCACCCACTTCTATCAAAAATCAGTTACAGACAGCTGCACTGCTTTACAGCCCAACCTCGCACACCAGCAACACTGAAGGCAAGTCCACAGAGATACAGCCGACTAGTGGAAAAAGCCAACTGAGAGACCCAAGAAAGTAATGGCAAAAGAGAAAACAAGGGCGTGACCAACCACGAGAGCAGACAGGTAAATCGTATGATGCGTGTCATTAACATCAGAGATGAACTCAGTTGCAAAGTCAGAAAAAAAACATGGATGCTCCTCTTGGTCGAGCCATTGCTGCTGTAAATTCATGCTCATGGTATTCAGGGCATACAACAGACTAGAAACCTACTACATATTCACAAACAAACAAACAAAAAAGTTGGATTTTGAAGCTGGGGTAGGTGATGTTTTTCCGACTGTCCGAGTTAAAATTCTTCAGGACCATTCCAGCTGAGACTGTCATCATGCGACTCAGAAATTCAGATTTCTGAGTACAAAAGAAGCCCAAATTAGACAGAGCTATGAAAGCGACTTAACCCTCATGCCTGTAGGCGGACTTCTGAGCTAAATATTCCAGAAATTTGTTGCGCAGCCTCAACATGTTTCTTAATGCCACTTGTGCAAGAAAGTTGAGTTCTGTATGGATTTACGATTAATCAAATCTGACTTCATTTCTGTGAAAGAGCCTATGAAAAGAGACCAAACTGTCCTAGAAAGAACAGAGACTAGAAAGAGAACCTGAAGTGACTTCTTAATTAAAACCCTGATATAACACAAATCTTTCTCTTCTTTTCAGCTAGTGTGACTTTGAAGATATGTCGTTCAGTTAACCTTTCAGATCTGCAGTTTTGTGACATCACAGTCCCAGATCAGAGTAGAGTTATCCATCTCTCCCACCTCTATCTTAATCCAACTCCACATCACGCAGCATTTGTTGTTCTTCAAGAGTGGGTACCACAAAACTGCCACATCGACTTCAAAACCCCTTGAAGGAGGGGCGGAGTCAAGCATCTGACTCCACCCCCTAAAAACCATCTGCTGTGAACACAGTTGTAACGTTGTGGTTGAAAAGAGAACTGTTACACTGTATTTCTGTGGGATTTTGCCCAAATTGTGTCACAGACATTTCAAAAACGGCTCAATAAACCACCAATTTGTCAAAGGAAAAAAAAAGAAAGGCAGGATACTTTAAAGGTGAACATATATTTCAGCCAACAGAGGACAACTCATGACACAGAGGGGGCTAAAACTAGACAAAATGACACCCGGGAATCATTTTGAAGTGTTTTGCTGGGGCTTTCTAACTCTCAACTTTAAATCCAGCCGACACATGCGGCAAAGTGACTTATTTCTTTCCATTGTGTTCTCATGTGCCAGCTTTTACAGCCTCGAGTCACACATTCAAACACGTACTGTATGCAGACTTGCATTAATGTGAAACGGCAAAGCCAATTTCATACTTTCCCTCTGATTTCTGTCCCCTCGACTCGTGATGACGGCGACATGAAGCCAAAGTTATCAGAGTTACAGCAGAGAAATCATTCAGTAAATAAGCCGTGCACCTCTCCTGCTCGCCTCCTTTTGTCACACTTGTCACAAAGCATAAAATCACCCCTGTTCAGAACAGCTTTGCATCGCATATCCAGCAGCAAACAGCCTGCTTCCATGACATTCATTAGCTGTGGTCTCTTCCCATCAATTTAATCACAGCATTGGCATCATTGACCGTGTTAAGGATAGTAATGACTGCAGCATCCCACTGATTCATGCTGCACTTCTTTCACACACAGAGGGAGTCAAACACTCCTCAGCATACAAACAGAGAGGATCTGCTTTGCTGTTGTGTCACGACTTGAGTGCAAACAACCCATCGGAGAAGCACGCCCTTCTCACCTGGGTGAAGTCGACAGCGAGGCGGGGAGGAGGGAAAGCGCACGCAGGGGAGAGCGGGTGAGGGAGAGCTAAATGTGAGAGGGTGCGTGAGGGAGAGGAGGCGTGGACTCACTGTGAAGCCGATGCCCACGGTGGAGGTGAAGGACCCTGGGATGAATTTGCCCTGGTCAAACTGAACCAACAGAGAAGTCTTGCCCACCCCGCTGTCCCCCACCAGGATGGTCTGTGGAGAGAGAGAGTCACAGACAGAGGGAAGACATCATGCACTGCAGTCATCGCCCAAGGCCACGACACTCCGCTACGGCAGGAAAGATGTGTTCATCCTGCCGCTCAGTGTGCGACAGTGTGTTTGGTGATGCTTTGTGACAGCTGGAGGTTGGCTCAATGTCTCTGAGAGGGAAGGACAGCGTGACAATGAAAGTTGGACCAAATCAGTTCTTATGTCACAAAAACTCCTCGAGCAGGCTCATCTCAGACTGAAAACTCAGAGCCTCTGCACGTCCATTTGGATTGTTGGAGGATGCATGTGCATCTCTGTGGCCATCAAATGTCTGTCACCTCACATGGGAGTTTAGGGAACCTAGAGCTTCTTGGTAAGCAGATACATATTTTTCTGGATGGAAATTAATCACTTCCGATCCTCCATCCTCCTATGCAACTCCCCCTCTTCCTCCAGCAGGCTTGCAGCCTGTTTCTTATCTGTAGTTTCCAAGAGCCCACATATACAGCACTGAGCGACAGCATGCAGGGTTCTGCTGCTTTGTAAGGCACTCACTTTAATCACTGACATTCATGTTCTTCTCTTTTGCTCGGCTGCTCCATTAAAAAACTGACTTGGTTTGAGCAGATATATAGGAGGAAAATCTGAGGGTACTGGATGCATGGAAGTAAATTCTGCCCACTTGCTCTATGGGATACTGACTTTTAAAATGCTAAGTAGGGCCTAAAGCAAACAGAAAAAAAGAGTTTTCAAAGATTCAGAAAATAAACAGCAGCATTTTCAAAGAAAAAAAAAGCAATGTTGGTTATATGAGGGATAATTGCACACAGAAATTGGATTTGTAGGACCAAGAGCTACAAAGCACCTTGATGTTGATGCAAAATGTGAAAAAATGACCACAAGGAGACAGAACAGATAAAAAGTGGTAGATAGAAGGCCAAACGTGACACAAAAGGAGTATTAAATATTAGAGACAAAAGTCACCTGTATAAGACAGGGCACGACCATGAGATGACCACATGGATAAACAAAGCAAGCAGAGATACAGACACAACCACAAGTGTGTCACAAAGAAACACAGAACAGCCAGCAGGAGACACAAAAGTGAAACAAATGGGACTAAAGAATATAACAAAGGTGGAAAATGGCTGCAAGGGGATAAAAATAAGAATATGAGACCCAAAACCCCCATGAAGAGAAAGATGCACAGAATCTGCATAAAACGCAGTTAGACACTAAGCTTTTCTGCATCAGTGTGGGTGTCTTGGTTTTTTAGAGGGGCTTCATTGTTCCCTCCAAGCAAACACAGGGTGCTTTTACTTCTGAATGAAACACATTAAGCAAATTGTTTGCCGAGGCGGACAGCGGATGGCAGACGTGCACAAACAGCAGGGGAAAGTGTACCTGAAGTACAAATGATGCCGAGCGGAAGAAGGTTGCGGTGACTCAGCGTGAAGGACACGCTGTGCAGTGTTGCGTGCAGAGGCGCACTTGATATCAACATATTACTATTTCATGCCTCCTCCATTAAATTTTGATTCTGGCATGTAAACGTCCTCAGGACTGTTGAGCTAGGAGGGAGGTTGAGCTTTCTTGTGGCAAGGGCGTATAGCAGGGGTGGGATTGATGAAAACATCTCCATGGCAACATGGGATTTCCCATAGCTCATCAATGACGTGTCATAACCTCGACGCTGAGGTAACGCAATGATCTCATACACAGTTCAAACTAAAATATGAGACATGTCCTGGGAGGCCAGAAGAAAACTAAATACTGTTCCCACCCTTCTCCCACTACATGAACACTTTATTTGAAATGTAAAATTCAAAAGGAGCACACCATCCCCTGTTCCTCCTTGTGTAAATTCAAGCAGATTTGAAAGGTTTTTGTTATTTTTATTATTATTATTTCTAGTTTGGCATTAAAGCTGTTTCTCCTGACAATTTTGATAAAAGAGTTCAAAGTCTCCAGGAAGTTTAAAGAGCCGAGAGAGAGAGGACTGGCTCAGCAGCCAGCACAAAGCTGGAGCCGTCCGTATCTTGTACTCCCTAGCATTACTGGCAGGCTGGAAGCGGGCAAATCAACAAATAAAACCACAAATTTAATCAGTGGAGACGCAGGAGTTTCATCCCAGCTCACCGCAATGCAATTCCCGTTTCACAAATAATCAGTAATTCAGTTATCCGGGCCCTCGAGGCATGTAAAGGGATCAAACCAGTAGAATAGCTGCAGTGCTGGAGCAATAAAGTTCACATTCTGAGAGAGAGTAATCTGAAGACATGCAAGCATGTTGTCTATATCAGTTGAGTTTCAGCACCAGTAACCGATGTACTCCATGTTCCATGCTTGCAAGTGAATTAGGGCATTTCTGGGAATGCTGTGGAAGTTTTTTTGCATACAGCAGTAGATGATTTTGATGAGAAAGTCTTTGAATAATCCTCCACTACATCAGCTGCATAAGTCTGGTTTTAAAGTTATGTAAAATAAAAGTAAAATATTGACATCATTATTCATAAGCAAAGGGATTATGGATTGACATATTAGACAGGATATTACTTAGAAATTCCAAGTTGTTTGGTAGTTCTTTTTCCCTGTAAAATATGATAAAAGTGTTGCTATGAAATAAAACGGGTCATAAGTAAAGGCATAGATACTTTTAAACTTGACCAAGTCATTAACCTACCTTATGTGTTAGTTCTTCATTGTAAGTGAAGACATCGGATGGGGGAGTTTGTCCCTCTTCTGTGTCCGTCTGTACCACAGAGGACTCGAAAGCGATGTCCAAGGAAACCATGACCAGTTCCTCCTGCCCGTGTGTCTCACAGACATCATCCATCCCGTTTATCTTAAACATTTACAGATTTTCTGCTTCGAAACGGCTTCAAGCCCACCAGTGAGTTACACAAGCGAAGTTTCACTCCTCCCTTAACCTCAAGTTTATTACCTTTTGTCTGCTCGCATGTCTTCCTTTACATCCAAGCAGTTTATATCCAGTGTCGATATGTAAAATTAAACCAAATCCTGTGGGTAAAGCAGGCATGGACCTTAATATTTATACGAGAGTTTTGCAAAGGGACAAAGACGGAAATGTTGCTTGAAGTATTTATGAAGAAAACCATGTTGAGCTTTTCTATAAGGAAGTGACAAGGAGGCAGTCAGCACCCTGGAGAGCGCTCGCCCTCCTCTTAAACCGCATCCTGCTTCTGAACGGAGAAAACTCGCCTCTTAATGAACTCACCACCCATAATACAATCTAATTTAAATACAGGCACATTAAAGATAGAAAAAAATGTATGACAAGTCAAAACTTGAAATGTATTTATTGAGTCATCAGTGTCTCTTATGAGCTTTTCCAGAGGCATACAGTGACAGAATTAAGGTCCCGACTCAGAGCCGACGATGACTCACCAGCCGGACCACCGCTGGCCGTCACAGCAGCACGGATAGAAACCTCAGCCCCCCACCCCAAGGACAAAGAGGAACTGTTTCAAGTGACAATAAAGAGGTTGACCGTCAAATTTAACACAGTTCGAACAGTTAAGAAATAAACAGGATAGAAAAATAAAATTTGTCAAGTCATCATTCTGTTCTCTTATGTCACTCAAACTGGGGCTTCACTGAAGCAACTGTAAACAAGGTCACTTGAAAACTCACATGGTGGCCGACTACTTTAAGAACACAGAAGTTTACATAAAACTAAGTAAAAATCAAAACACAAACAGGATGTCGCCTCTAATATTTATGGTGTTATTAACCCTTGGTAAACAATTTGTCCTTGTGACATACAGTAAAAGGCAGCTTAGTCGCCTGATCACATTAAAATAAAACCAGAGTGTATTGTTGATCATTTTTGATTTGTTGAGTCAAAAAGTTAGAAGGAAACGCACTTCAAGAACTGAAACATGAAAAATAACCGGCCTGTGAGGAAAACGGATATAAAGTGAAATTACAGCATAAACATGTATACACAAGAGGTATAACGCTCTGATTTCAACGTGTTGAATTCAACGGAAAAAGTTTGACTTATTTCTATCATTTTTACATTGACTTTCTTTAAAAAAAAAAAAAAAAAAAAAAAAAAAAAAAAAAGAGGCTGAAACCATTTTCCTACACAGTATGTAACCTATCATTTAAAAAAAAAAAAGAAGCTATTTCCACTGCTCATCAGTTTAACTAAATATCTAAAAATCAATGAGCATATCATTTCCTTTGTTTTATTATGTACAGAACTTAATCCTTTAGTAGAGTGCTCAGCTGAGACAATGGTACATCCAGAAATGTAAAATATATAACCCCCAACCGCACGTAAAATGGCTCTCTTCTTCATTTATTTTAATTTTTTTTTTTGAAAAGACTAATAATCAAAACGAGATTTAGCTGGTTGATTAAATCGCATCTGTTCCTTCCCGTTTCCAGGTGATGAGCTTTGCTAACATGCAAAAAGGAGTGATGTAATTTATCTCACCAATGTATAAAAAAACAAACAAAAAAAACCCCCCCCAAAAATTGATAAATTTTCTCCAACTATTCCTGTAGTGCACAATCTGCAAATTGTTAAAAATTCATCAATAATATAAAGGGGGGGAAAAGCTAAACTCCAGCTCTAATTACTTGTTTTGAATCGCATCATATACTTGTAATGATGTTCATGTTTTAGCTGCTAAATTTTCCACTTTTACCATCTGCAATCTAGGCACTTCCTTTGACAAGATAAAAACAACCCGGAGAGTCATTTTTGTTAAAATGAACCGGCCAACATACTGTAACAAAGACTTGTTCAGAGAACTGATGGCTGAGAAATGTTTAAAAAAGTTTCTTGTTCACAAATATGTGATGGGAAACAGAATTAAAACACTATACTTAGGGAAAGTCACTTTTTAAAATATAACTCAAGTTGTTATCAAAGTTTTAACCGATGTGTCGGTGCAATAGAAGGTGGCTGTGCAGGTATTTGCAAGCAGCATTTTGAAAAATAAGAGATATGATCTTATCCATTACCTTTCAGCTTCTACTACTCACATAGTAAACGAGTGACCTCCGTGTAACATCATCATCTTGTATTAAAGTGCACTTCATCTGTCTGTTTCATATGCTTACATAAAAATGCTTTAAAATAAGCACAATAATAAAATTCAGGTTCCACTCTCCCTGGAAATGAAGATAAGAACACATATTAGAGCCAGTTTTCTTGATTTGATCCTTTTTTTTTTTTTTTGTTTCTTTCCAAGTAGAAGGAAACTGAAAACTGTTCACCCAGAGTTCAAACATGTGCAGAGTACGCCACTGCCCAAACAGCTGTATGAATGAAAACCTGTGTGCCAGCTAAAAACACATATGCCCACTCTGAAGAAAACAATAATAATATATATATATATATATATATATATATATTTTTTTTTGCACCTGCATTCATCTTTGTGCAAACTTCCAGCAGTCATACCTCGTCTCTTAAGTCTGTTTAAACGTCTCACTAAGATTGTTGTGACTCCTCAGTGCAGGACGACAGACGTTTATGTGCCCTTGAGCTTCAAGCTGACCTTGGCGACAATACCGAGTTCACACTCATGCACAGTCTTCCTGTGCATGTTTTAAAGTCCACAGCTTCTGTTCTCTTGAGGCTACCTGATTCGCCCGTCACTTTTGACTGGGCCCAGTTCAGACTTCGGATCTGGGGACAGAGAGCTCCAGGAGGTCTTGGAGCAGGATACCAAGTTTGGACAAGAGGATTTCTGTGTGGCACAAAGGTTGTCTATAACCCAGAAGGTCCCCACGGTTCTGTCCACCCATGCTTCAAGGGCCTGGCCCACAAGCTGAGCGTTACGCTGGGCCAGCTGCATGGCGGGCTGCTGGGGAGGCAGCTTCAACACAGAGCTCAGCTGCTGAAAGTTATGATCCACGTACAAGTTTCCTGGAGGCCCTGAATGGAGCCAGCTGTCTTCCTCTGCAATTGAGACATCACAAAAACAAATTAGTTTCTACACAACACAGAGGACATTTTTAGATTAAAAAGACAAAACATTTTACCTTCAATGAAAGTACGGTGATAGTTGCTATACTTCTTCAACTAAATTAAAATCTAGGAAAGGTTCCCATTTACATTGTTATCCAATCATTCGTTATAGCCTTCATTCATAGCCTTATTTATGTTTTAACAACACCAAATCTATAGCTGAGGAAATAGATTTTTTTCTATATCTATCACTGCTTCAATACTATACTTCAATTCTCACCTTTGCGCAGTGGCTCCTTATTGTTGTAAGTTAAAGGCATGACAAGGAAGCGAACTTCCGCTATGCGCTCCCATTGTCTCAACACCCGTACTGTCCATATGCCGGGCCGCAGTGGGTGCTGCAGTGGTGGTTTGTAATGTGTGTACTCTGCATCTACGTCAGCAGTGATGTCATAAGATGCTGCCACCACTAGAGCTGGGTCGATCCAAACAATGGTGGCTGTGAGATTTGGACCACGTGCCCACTTCTGGACTGCTAGTGGTTCGTCCAAGGGGCCTATCACACCCCCAAAGTTGCGGAAGATCCTTTCTTTGGGGTCCCACTCTGTTCCAATCTATATGAAAAACAAAAACAAGAAAAAAAAAGAAAAAAGAAAAAAGTGGTTTATATGATACAATGTTCCCAATGCACCTTAGAAGATGCTTTTTAACCAGTTAAACTTTAGATATGTTAAAACACAATCTTTTTTTCCATATCAGTCAGATAATCTCATGGCAGTTTTCTTGTAGTAGCTTAATCTTAGAAGCACAAAAAAAAAAAAAAAAAAAAAAAAGTATAATCTCCTTCTCAGAGAGTGCTTACTTCTAGGTTCTTCAGCCTCTCAAACTCTCCGAGGTTTTTCTCAAAGATGAGCATAGCCTGAGGCACAGCCCACACTTCTAATATCTCCCTGTCCACCGACCCCACAGCCTGGACTTCCTGACGAACCAGGTACCCTTGGAAGTGGTCATCATAAAAGTACAAATGCACAGAAAGAGGATTGTCTATGAGTTCAAACCTGCAGAAACGACAAGAATAAAATTACACACAACAAAGTAACCAAACACTCAGCGACAGTGTCTAGGAGAAGTAAACACCCTATTCACCTGCAGGCCTCCTTGTGGCTCTGAGCAGTATTCAGACTCTTCAGACCCAGGCGGAAAAAAGCAGCGTATGCTGTGAGAGCAATGTCACTGAGGGAGCCCACGCCATCAGACAGCTCAAACACGCTCTCCCAGTAGGATTTGATAGCAACAGTGCCTGGAGCATAGTGCCCGTACAGGTGCGTGTCGAGGATGTCTATAGCCTCCTGGTTCACAGTCGACTCAAACTTTCGGGCAAAGAATGTCGGCCGGCTCAATTGCTGTGAAATCAAAATTGGAAAGCAGCGAAAACAATAGTTTTATTTTTTAAAGATGGTTTGAAAACCTTGAGGTGAAAACAAGAGAAACTCAGGCTCTACAAGGAAATGAGAAAAAAAAAAAAAAAAAAAAAAGAGGAGCTGGTAAGCTGTGGCTCTACACCACCCCCCTCTGGTGCACCCACCTGAATCCGAATGAGATCTTGTGGCTTGAAGTCGTTGGGAGAGCAGCCACACCAGTCAACAATGTGTTTGTACTGACACTTGCAGCCCAGCTTCCGATTCCAGTTGGTAACACGCAGGTTATTGTCCACGAGGGTGTCGCACATGTGACTGTTCCCAAGCACTGTGTGGAAAAAGGACTGGGGAGAAAATACAAGAATAAATACTATATTTTTCCAGGGTTGTACAAGAAGAAGGGGGGTTGTGTTATTTTCAAGTTACTGTAAACTGTGAAAGGCATACATGAGCTGCTTCCAACCACAAAAGCGGTGAGAAAAGCTCGCAGTTCAGAGAAATGACTGCAGCCCCTCTGTCGAGACTACACAGCTAGATAAATTATAGTGAACTCTCCTCTCATCTGGCACTTGTGCTCCACGCTGTGCCGCAAAGCTTAAAGTATTACATTATCTCTGCTGCGAGGCTCTTCTCGATTGGCAGGGGAGGGCGAGCCTGAGAGAGGCTTGTATATCAATCTGTCAGTCTCAGGTACAGGAGATAAAAAGATGACCTAAGGCGTTCTTACCTCAGCGGGGAGCAGAGCGTAGGAATAAAACTGCTTCAGTCCTAACACCAGCTCATCCTGTGAGGTTATGACGTATTCCACAAAGCGACGGGTGAGCGCAAACCAGTCAGAGCCACCTGAGACCTCCAGGCCTTCTGGGATGTTGCGTTCGCCGAGACGCCACATGTGGTTGTCGCACTCATGGAAGAGACGGTCAAGGCCTTGCTTCTTAATGAACCTTGAACACAAACATACATAACATGTGATGCCTGACAGAAAGTGTAGTTCTATTTTTGGTATTTTTCAAAACAAACAAACAATTATATTATTTTCTTGCAGAATTGCCCTGCAAGTAGTGTTTCTGCAGGATGTCTATCTCAAAACCTGAATCCTCACCTGGCATTCTCTCTCCCATGAGACTTGAGGAAATTCTTGTCTCTGTGCAGCGACAAAAATGCCACCAGCTCATCATTAGTCCTGTGGAGAGAGATTAAGGTGACGTTTGAGAGGATGAATGGAAAACACAGGCTTAAGCAACTTCAAACTGAACTTAGTGTGTCCCAAATCCAGTCAAAAGGAACTATCTTGTCTGTTTGTGGCCAAGCATATGCAAACTTTTGCAGTTTGGCAAAGTTTAGAAGTACTTTCAACCCATTTACTAGAATGCTCCTAAACCACTGATCTATCCATCAAGCAAATGAAAGTACTAATTAGTCAGTTAGCTAGAAAAACATGTGCCTAGAACTCCAGAAACTAGTAGAAGTGATGAAAAATAGTATACACAAGTTTGAAAAATTAGTAACTTGCATCAGTCATCTTTGTAGTTGGTATGCAGCTGCACCCCCCACCCCCACCAAAAAAAAAAAAAGAGATCTGTTCATACCAACAAACACTGCAAAGGTTATGTTTGGTATTTGATTCATCACAAACTCTGCTGCTGTGTGTACACTTGTGACTCACCTGGTTGGGAAGTCTGTTGCGCTGAGATTGATGAAAAAGTCCCACTTCCAGTCCAGCATGGACAGGAGGTCCTGCATGCTGCGTAGGTAAGCTTTCAGAAGGCTGGCTCCTCCCCAGATGGTGACCATTCGCCAGGGCGTGGCACGTACATTCGGGAATTTCTTCGCAATCTGCAAGACCTCCCGATGCATGTAGCCTGATCGCTGGAAGATTTCAAAGCCAACTGTCATTTATAGAGTTAAATTAGGTAGAACTGATTCTGAAACAAAACTGTAATCTAGTTTCAGCCTGCAATGATTCCCATAGAGCTGCAGCTGCCACTCTGCCAAGGCCACCACACAAAGTTGGCTCATGTTGAAAGAGAACGAGAACAATAGCACACATACACACGGCCACATGGTGCCTTGTACTATGATCAATCACGATACACTGAAGGAAGAAAAAAAAATCTTTTTGTTTTGCTCGTTTCTACTTTAAGTAACCTTACCCAACAGATATGAATAGATATGAAAATAAATGAACAAAACTGAAAGGATAGTCTAAAGAAATTGAGAAGAGATTAATGAGAAATAAAGAATATTAAAAACCCCTAAAAACTAGAGACTTGACAAGAATTTCAAGATTGATGTGAAAATGGTGATTGTTAGGATGAACTGGATTAACAACAAGCAATCAGTGTTTTTCTCTCTCAAAAAAAGAAAATCATAGTTATTAAAAGGTCTTCAATAAATGTGCAGTTTAGGAGATGCAGACACCAGAAACTTAACTGCAAACGCAGATGAAATTCAACAATGTTAGGTAATGAATACACCATCCATATTTAACACAGGTCATATAGAATAGATGTTTAGAGCAGAAATGGTTTAGAGAGAAACCGGAATAATCTAAATTCATAGTACTCATCTGTAGACTGAAAGGACAGAGGCTTGGCAGACAAAGTGTGGAGCAGCTGGTAGAAAGACTCTTATACAGCCTGAACAGTTTTACAGCCTCATCTCTCAAACAGAGCTTTGCCTCACAGATGGATGAGTGAGGGCCAGCAAGGTGACTAAGATGGGGTTTGTGACGTGACTGTCCCACTGACTTATTGTTCATCATTGCCTCCAGTGAGCTGCTTCATTGTCCCTTGGCAGCAGAACAGAGAAACTCCCCGTGACTCAACAACCTTTATAACAGGTGCATCGACTACAGGAACAATAACTCTGCCAACACCTCCACACAACTGTCTTTTTTCCTTCCAACTACACAACACAAATCTTTTTTTCCTGTACCAACTCCAGCCTCTAAGACAACCACATTCAACTCTATCCTTTACCATACCACATGAACTGCAGGATAAATTTAATCCTTGTAATGCAGGAAGGCCTAGTCATTTTTATTTCAGCAGGTGCAAAACAGCACTCTAGAGACTGTGTTCGTCTAAATACAAGTTTCTCTCAGCCTAACTAGGATGCGGCCTGTGAACGTAACAAAAAATTAAGTAAATACCTTATCTACATGGATGTAGTAAAAGTGGTCTTTGTGGTATATCACTTTGATGAGACGCATCAGCTGTCGTACAGAACGACCGTGGACCATCAGCACAAAGGCCACCCTCACCGGGTTCTTCACCTTTGATAGGCTCAAGTCTTCTTCACCAACAGCCTGAACAGGTAGCGATGACCCTGGTCAAAGAGCACGGAGACAAACCAAGTGATTAGGCAGGCATTGGGAATGTAAGATTGATTTTTTTTTGTAACTTAACCAACCATCTGTGGAAACATTTAAGTATTCTCACCAAGCTGAGGGCAGAACTGAGGGAGCACATTTGGCATGAGCTGTCCAGCTTGATGCTGACACACAATGTTGGCGATCTCCTGTCTGCACTGCTGCGACCCAGCGCGATGGAGAGCAGACAGCGCATCCTTGCCTATAATATCACATTTAGGCACAAAGTCACTGCTGATGGCTTGATGTGCGCCGTCCACACTGCCTGGCTCCCCGGGTATAGCAGCAGCTGGCAATTTAGCTGCTCCATCTATGCCACCACGGCTCTCACTGAAGTTGCGGCTGCTGGACAGGTCATGAGGGACCACGCCATCTAATCCAGCTGCTGTCATTCCCCGTTCCTGGGGAATCTTTTGCCTGATGCTGGGTTTTCCTCCTCTGCGGTTGTTCCCTTTTCTTTGTGTACTTGCAGCTGTGCCCCCTGTCCTCTCGAACCTGGTACCCCATCTGCCTCTGTTTCTCCCAGACAAAGAGTTTGTTTTCTCCCAAAGGGTACCGTCTCTCTTGGGGTCCTGGTTATTGTGGTCAGGCAGTTTAGATCTTCTTGTCTTTCTCTGAAAGGAGAGGGCAAAAAAAAAAAAAAAAAGAAAGAAAAGAGACAGAGAAATACATATTAATTCAGATCTGCAGCCAGTAATTCCCTAACAATATCTTAGTTCTTAATCAAAGAATCACATAAGATAAACAGAAACCCCACTGAGACAATAACAGAAGGAGCCCAAGAGGGAAGGATGCCTGTGCTTGCTTTCCTGCTTCTTTTTCCCCCTCTTCCACCACTCTTATCTGGGCTATTTTTAACTGAGCCTTTGTGTTGTTAAGTGATGCTAATCTGCAAAACTGGATAGTCACACATATTTAAAGATAACCCAGTGATTCACTATGCAGAGATTGACAAACAACAGTGTGATCTCTGGCAAAAATTTCAGATACAGACATGTGGGAAGTATTAAAAATACCCCTCATGCATTTACAGGCATGGAGAAAAATTACAAATATAGACAAAAGGTGAATGACGTGTAAATTATATTTTGGACACACATTGTTTCCAACTGGTATAACCTTATGTATTTTTTTAAATGATTAAATGGAATAATTAATTACTAGCCAAGTAAGTTTATTATTATATGTGTATATTATAATAATAATAATAATAATAATAATAATAATAATAATAATAATAATAATAATAATATGTTTGTACTGACTGGAAAATTAGGCTACTACTTAAGGAATAAATGGGATATACCATTATCATTTAAATTTTATGTAAACATTGAGTTTGACTCGCCATTTCAATACATAAGGATATGCATAATCTCAGTATTAATGAGAATGCAAATAGGATCCAGTATTACAGAAACATAGCGTCTCTTCAAGCTTCATTTTCTTCAGAACTTTGCAAAATTTAGTTCGAAAACTGAAGTATGGAGAGAGTCAATCTCAAAAGAGCACAAATGACACTTCCACAAAACAGAAGGCATGCTATAAAAAAAAAAAAAAAAAAAATTTAAGCTACTTTTAAATCTTCTAGCCAAACAGCATCACAGCTTTGGCACAATGGATTACTAGATGACACAAAAGCTCTTTAAAACAAGCACATAGAGGAAGTAGAGGAAGAACAGTGAGTGGGCTGTGAGCTTTCTGCCTTTTTAAAGCAACATGGCAGAATGCGGACTCATTCGCCTCACACCGCTGGCATGCCGACAGCCTGGAGACGGTGGGAACAGAAGAAAAACTGTGGCAGGAACAGGAGCCAGATGAAATCCTGCCAATACACCAGCTGCCAACCAGTACAGTAGAGTCAGCTACTGATCACCAACTAAAACTCTCTCACAGTACCATAAGAGGCATTGTGGAGAAAACAGTTTAAGAGCCAACTTCTTTCAAGGAGTTTACATGCAGAGTTCTCCTGTTCTTCACATTCCCAAACCTGAGCCTCTGTAATATGGGTTAAATTAAAAAAAACAAACAAACAAAAAAAAAAACTGGTCTCTTAGCAACATCAAGCCACTGAGCTCGATCTGTTCATAGAAAAGATGTGAGACATAGAAGTACTGGTGTGACACATTCACACGTGAACACCATGAAGTCCAGATCTCATTGTGTTACTCTGTGATGCCCTGGAGAGGACATCGCACAGAGCTCTGACTCTCACATCGTCAGCTTCAGATCCTGGAGAAAAATTAATGCAACTCTGCACAAAAATATGTGCTGTGGCATTTCATAATCTTATTTGGCATGTATAAGACAATAATTGGCAGTAGTACTGTCTCAATAATACTCATTAGCATGAACATGCCGAGGATTGTTTCAATTCACTGAAATGTCTGTTCTGATTTGTCCTCAGACACAAAATGAAGTATTAACCAGGCAGTGTGGACTGCTTATGATTAAGATTTTTTGTTTTATGATTTCAAACTGACTGCAAATTGGGGAAAAAAGAAAAAAATACAGACATTAGAGGACTGCTAAGCCTAAGAGGAAATGCTCTTGTACATATGCTAAGCATGCAGCATTACCCAAACTTTCAATTTCCCTTATCATTGCTTCCACGGCTTTTAATTAAAACTGTCATGTCGAAAATGTATTGATTCAAAGTCAAGCAAAGCACCCTCTTTTTCTTTCCAATTAAAAGTCGAGTGAAATCATATCAGCATCATCATCTGCTGAAGTGGGAACAAGCAGCAGCTACTGAGCTCTGTACGAGATGGTGGGCTACAAGAGGGGGATACGAGGATGACAGTAGTCCTCCTCTTCCATCCGAGTAAGATTTCTTTCACTTTTACACACAAGGGATTTAATACAATGCATGTGACTGTATTCACACGTGTGCAGCAAGCCACTGATTAGAACAGATCCAAGATAACGCAGTCAGTGCTGAGCATGAAGAAACTGCTCATCTGAAGTGATGACTAATATTCATTTTTGAGATTGAAATTTGATTCAGTATCTGTGAGTATGCAAGAGTTCACAGACCTCATGCTGACACGTGCAAACATGCCTGCCAACACTGTTGAATTTAAGGCTGACATTTGCATTTAGGAGCACTGTGACAATTTTCAAGTCATAAATAACAGGAAACTGGGAATAAAGGTGGTTTGGAAATATGATGTGAAAAATCTTGAATTTCTCATTTTGGTCTTGTTCCTTTGTAACAGAATATCTTCATCATTCCTACCAGTACATCTGTCCTAAGCATGGTCAATGAATCCTATAAAGCATTGAGATACTCTAAGAGGACACCTCACCATTGTTTACAGTCCTAGAAGAGCCACAGTCGATCACAAAACCTAACAGATATTTCTTTGTATCTTTGCTGAGGCATGCTGGAGCCTGAATTTATCTGATAAGGCAACAATGAGCCCGAGGGTTTACTCTGCAGTCAGGTGACTCAAGTACAAAACTAAAGTATCTGTGGATTATAATAAATCACTTACCACATTACTTCAATGACAAATTCAAAGGAAGTGAGTTCCCTGCACTTTTATTAGGCGTAGATCAGTTATATTAACCTCATGGACAGGTGCCAGACACTTAAGAATTAGAGTTCACTGATCAGCTCATGGTTTAAACTGAAGTGATCCACAACAAATAATCCCCCAGGTATACACGGGGAGGCCACTGTCCACAGGACACTGATCCTTCTTTTCCCTTCACTGTGGCAAAGGTCACACCTCTCTTCCACACAAGAGCAATGTACATCTGCTGCAACAAACCCTGAGGACACAGATTCTCCACCTGTCCACACCAGGAATATCACATAGTCCACACATGTCACACCAGGGTTCCCACTTCACGTTTCAGCTTACATTCTTTTCATCCCTGTCTTCCACAGGTGACATCTGTTGACCACTCACCTCAGCGGTGAAATGGATCAACCACTGCCTTAAGGTAGAGCAGTCCAGGTGTGCGAGGGATGGCAGAAGATACAAGACTTGGGTTATGTTAAATAGTTTCAGTGGTTTGTGGGGAGGAAACTTGTTGCCCAACTTCAACTTTTAGTACTGAAATGTATTTCCTGTAAAGCCAAATGAAAATGGCAGAAACTTTGAGACATATTGTCAATTGGTGGTTATAGATTAGAAAAATACAAAGAATAAAGAAGAGCCGGTTTTAAATATCCCGATACAGACGAACAGATCGCCATCAACAAATCTGTATCACTTTAAAACTGTTTTCAAGAAAGAAAGAAAAGTTGTACTCTTTTCCTCGTAGCGGAGGGCGGGTTTGTTTGTTGGTTGGTTGGTTGGTTTTATCACGTTTTCTGAATGCAAGTGATTCAAAATTAAATAACATTCGTGGCAAAAACCGGTCTGAAGACCACTGATGTTTCTTAAATCAAATACTGCCTAATTGTCTTATCAGTAGCGGTACTTTCACAGATGTCAGTGGGCTCTGTCTCGAGTGAAATCGTTACTCACACACAGACAGGGCTGGTCCGTTCTTACTAAAATGTTTGGGTTTTTTTGTTTGTTTTTTGTTTCTCTAACACGGCTAACTTGAACTAGCCGTCCAGTATCACAACAGACGGAGAGCTAAGCTAAGCGCTAACGGCTACGATAAAAACCCGGAGAATCACTGTCACGTCAAAAATAAACAACGGGACGGTTTCTTACCTCTGCCTCGCCTTCCTCCAGACTTCTCAAACTCCATACCACAAGCCCTTGGATCAGAAGGATGGTTAACGCCGCTGCAATCGCTAGTTTGTATCGTCGGAGCAGCTTTTGAACTCGTACGCTGGCCACCATTTTTCCTACTCCACTCAATTGATTGGGAGCGCGCGCAGGGCTCAATCTGAACTGCGCGTCCACGCGGGGGCGCTGTGACTCACCATCCTCAGGTTGCTGTAAAATTAATCTAAAATAATTTGAGTAATTGGGATTATAATAACAACAACCTGACGTATAATTTTCTCCACCGTTATTTTTAACAAAAATGTTCCAAACATTTGATTTTGTACTTAAAAAAACCCAAACCACATTGCTACATATTCTTACACTTCTGCAATTTTGACTGCAGAATTGATCAACATCAAGTCTCGGCTTTTCTCTTCTTCCCCAAAGGAAAAGATCTCACGCAGAAACCAAATAAAACTGCCAGTTAGTCATCTTCAGTTCCCCTTTCTTAGATTTACAGAAAAAAAACTTATAGTGGTAAAATAATCAAAGATGAATCAGCATAATAGCACAATCTTATATTTTATTTGACACATTCACTATATTATGTTGAACCTCAAATGTTGTTGTTTTGTTTTATGACTATACATACATGAAAACCACAAATAGATCCAGACAGTTTTATGGTTTCTTGTTTCTTTTTGAAAAAGAGTAAAAAAGATTCATATTTTTGTCTCTTGTGCTGTAATTAATTTTGTTTGTTTTTTAATGTAAGACATCTTTATGTATTGTTTTAAAACAGCCAAAACTTGAACTATCCATCCATTCATTGTCTATACCTGCTTATTCCTCTTTAGGGTCACAGGGATCTGCTGGAGCCTGTGCTAGCCCTCTTCAGATGAAAGGATGGGGGTCACCACGGGCAGGTTGCCAGTCCACCTTAGGGCCACAATCAACCACATACACATGTGGGCAATTAAAAATTACCAATGAACCTAACATACACATGTTTGAACTGTGGGAGGAAGCCGAAGTACCCCAAGAAAACCCACTCTAGCACAGGGAGAACATGTTAACTTCATAAAGTCCCCTTCCTGGATTTGAACCATGAACCTTATAGCTGTAAGGCAACAGTGGCTTCTTATCAGATCAATTCATGGGTCTGTATAATTATCTAGAGACACTGGTCCAAAGCCAAATATTTAAAATGCATATTTTAGAAGCATAGGAATAATACAAGTGTCTCCACATGAATATGACATAATACAGGGTTCTATATATCCCCTAAATTGTGGATAATACTGTTTAAACTCTGACAATTTAAGTAGAGGCAAATGATTTTTTTTTTCATTTGTTCATCCATGAATACTAATGCTACGATTTGGCTCTTTGTCTGTATTGAAATCCTCTGAGGATGGGACCCCCACTAGTCTCCCGGGTAACGGGACTCCGCGTTAGGCATCTGAGTTAATTTACTAGTCTGGATACCATTAATTAAATTACGGAGGAAGTAGTTGAGTATTAGCATTTTTACATTACAATAACGCAGACGAGAGTGTTTTATTAATCTTGTGCAGGGAGGTATGTGAATAGAAAAATAAACAAACAAATAATTAATAATAATATTTCTTTTTCGATTAGCTTGAATATGAAGTCCGCGGGTGACGTCACGCGCTTTGCAGAAGGCGTCAGAGCGCATTCACGTGCTCCAATACGCGTGTTTGGAGCTGGAGGAGAGTTTGAGATGCGACTTCCAGAGCGCATGTGGACTGTCAGCATGTCCCAGACAGAGCAGATGATGAAGAGGAGCGACAGAGCTGCAGATGGTCTCTTCTCTTCCTGATATGAGCCCCTTTGTGTTGAGGCTGAGGAGTTCAGGAGGATTTCTGGAGGGAACCTTTAAAGTTTACACGGAGGAAATGTCCACAACTGCAAGTCCAACAGTTCCCTCATCACAACTGACATCAGACCAACTCATAGTCGTTGCTGCATCATGTAAGTAAACCTTTATAAAATACGCTCTTCTTAATCACTTCTTTCAATAAATCTGAAGACATGAAATATTTTGGTACTTTTTGTCGTCAGTATTTATTGAAGAACTGTGGTTAGACTGATGTACATGTTTCTCGTGTTTCCACTAAGCCTTAGCATAGCTTTGAAAACCCCACTCATGTTGACAAAATTAGAAAAGAAAGTGACACTTTCTTAAATATTCTTCACAGAGGCCAAGAAAATTACTCCTGAAAGCATTCAAATTGAAGAAAAAATTGAATTTGAAAGCTGATCACAGAGGAAAAAAACCCCCATTGTATTTCTTTTAAAATGTAACTACGTTGCACAGGGTGTCCACGCAAATGAACTTTGTAAAGATACTGCAGCTAATAAACTGTGATTGCCCTTGTCTGCTTCTTTCAAACAGTTTCTTCTCTGGTGTTCTTTGTGGTGTTTGTGGTGTTGCTGTCCATCATTTACCGCAAGGATCTCCAGTGCTGCAAACACCACTCCTATCAGGAGCCCCGTGCAGATATGGTGAGCTGTTAGTAAAAGAAAAACATGTTTTTAAAGTGATCTGTACATTCAGTTCTGCGGCACGAGAGGTTTGTGTGAACCCATGCAGCACCATTCAGAAGACTGAACTTGCACGGCCGTGGCAGAAGGACTTGAATAAACTTGATATTCTTTGTGATGCAATGCACTTGCCTCAGCTTAAATTAGCTGCCTCCCAGAAAAATCTCCCAGTGCAACAATAACTCTAATGGAATTGGATAGAATTAGCCACGCATACTGATGTGACTTCAGCACTGTTGTAATTAAGTCGAGCCGATCCCACTTTTCCTTCGACATTGGCACTGCACGTGAAAAAACAGACTAATCTTTTGGATCTTCTCTCTGTGTGTGTAAGTGTGACATTATTAATCAGATTTTTCAGTTTTCACACATCCAACATCACGTATCTCTGGATCTAGTAGAGATAACTGCATGAGTATCTTTAAAGCTGTAGGAGGTGGTGCAGGATGAGGTGAAGAGGAAATGTAAACAGTGTAAAGATGTTAACTATTTATTAACTGTCAGTTCCCTTGGCTTCCTTTTCCTGACTTGTTTCTCTCCTCCATTACTGCCCGGGGTGGGGTATGAGCGTTATCTTTGTGCTGCAGAGACGAAACACGTACCCCCCTCCTTCAGCAGACAGGAAGCTGTCGGTTTTGGATGGAAAACTACTGTTGTCCTGTTTAAGGAGTCAACAGACTCTTTCCCCTGTACAACCTGGCCATGCAATAATTATTGTTTCGCTTTTGTTTACTTACTTAGTCTCATACTTAATTGAGATGCAGAAAGTTTTTTATAGTTGTAAGTGTAGCTGGGTGTAAGTTCACTCTGGGTGGGAAACATAACCTGACTTTCTTTTATTGTGTTTCAGTGGGACTTTTCACATCTTCAACTTCATAGTTGCATACCTTTCCCTGCTTCAGTTTGCTCCATGAATAGAGGACAGACCCCACCGTGGGTGTTGGGGACACAAGAGGGACAATAGATCTCCTTTAGGTTGCGATGGTGGAAGGAAAAAAAAAAAAAAAAAACGCGCCGCCGCTGGGATCCTCCCCCGACTTCAAGACTGATTTTACACGGTTGTGCTTTTTCACACTGGCTGAATCAATGGCAGGCGACAAAAGGACAACCCCTCTTTTCTTTTTCTCTTTCCTGAGGACGTTCTTTTGCCTCTTTAAAGTACTAACCAGTGAGGGAAACGTGACCTTTGCCATCACCTTTTTTGGGCTGTCTATCTCTTTCTGCAACGTCATGAGGGTTATGGCAAAGGTCGTCATTGTAAGTGCGAGTGATGTCATCGTTTCATCTGGCCTGGGAAAATTATAGATCTGATATCCTGCTTTTTCAATACAAACCTTTTTTTTTGTTTGTTTGTTTCAGTGCATGTTGCATTGCAAATTTTGTTTCCACTAGGTCAAAAGAACCTAGGGCTTTAGTATTAGCAGAAACTGCTCCCAACAGTTTTTGTCCTCTTGGTGGATTTAATCTTAGCCAAGCAACAAATTGACTTTGTTGTATTACCCTCCCAAATGACACACAATACTGTAATGTGTACTGGAGTGTGCTCGTTAACAGGTACCTGCTGCTGTTACAAGGGGAACAGTGAGAGGTTGAAAAGACCTCTCTGTGCGGTTTGTTGCTCAGGGACCCTGATGACACAGTAGGACATCACATTGTTCTCCTCACAAAGGAGTTTCATTTAAACCCAGGGCAATTAACTGGTTTTACTGGCAGCCTTTTTTTTTAGGACCCTTGCACCTCATACAGTGAGATACTGACAGGTCTTGTTTTTAAGCGAGGATGAGAAAGGGGAGGAGGCTCAGAAATCGGAGGGTGGTCGCCTTCTTGATCAGATAATTTATGGTGCGGTGAAACTAACCTGCATCCTCAGAGCTTAAACAAGGCATGAAAATTGGTCACTTAGGTTGAAATTAGTGGATCTTTGACTAATTGTAGATGGGAAAACAAAAGCATCTTGTGTTAAAATATAAAACTAACAAGTTTTTATCCAACAGAACTGATAAATGTGATTCACCAGAGCTGCATCTTT
>JAOWBL010000023.1:11494624-11505285 GCA_028564865.1 Zenarchopterus dispar
GTCTGATATATAATATATATATATGTATATATATATATATATATATATATATATAATTCTCTTGCTCTTTTCTCCCCCTTGGACGGAATTCAGAAGTTACATAACTCGGCACGTGCCAGCCACAGTAAAGGCGGCAGCGGCGGCGGCGCTGTGACAGAGCTGGGGCCCCGGGGTGAAGGCTCGCTGTGCTCTCCGCTCACACACTCCCGCTCGGCTCGTTATCGCTCCGTGGTTCTTACCCGTGTTCTGTTATCAGCGGTGCTTTGTAAGCACAGGAAGTTTCAGCCTGTCCCTTCGTCCCTCAGCAGTATTGGAGACAAATGCAGCAACGCAGATGTGCAGATTGTGAACTCGTGTTGATAGATAACGAAGAGAGATTCCTGCTGCTTTCTAAGCACGGCGGGTTGGCCTAAACAAACAGTTCAACTGTGATTTATTGTTTGATCTGTGAAGTTTTACACCAACAGTGATCCATGTGTGGGTTTCTGTCATTGCTTGTCACACTGGTGATAAAACACTCCATTCATGTCCAATGTCAGATAGTGGACTGAAGTCAATGGCTCCTCTGTTTTGTCCCATCTTTCCTCTCCTCTAGTGCTACATTGTTAGAGGCTCCAAGTATGCAGAGGCAGCAGAACCCTCCTCCTCTTCCTCCTCCTCCTCCTCTTTAATCTTGTTTCACCAGAGGAGATGAATGATTCATGATTCAAGCTGTGCTGCCAAATATCAGCTACTGTGAAAGTACTGTCTGTATAATCGCAGCTCAGCCTCCCAGTGTGCACGTTCAAAAAACATCTGACCAAAACAAAGTCAGCGCAGAAGAGGGTTGCATTAAAACTTTCTCAGCATTAGCCATTATTATACATTTTTTAAAGTTGTTAGTGTATGTCAAAAAAAAGATTACTTGTAAGGTAATCAAGCCCTATATTTAACTTAAAATTGTACAAACAGTTAATTTGTTTATTTAGAAAAATCGTCTTTGAAAAAGGAAAACTCCCCATCAGTCAGTCTGAATTGACAAAACCTTCTGGATGGAAGGAGAAATGCCTTCAAAAACGAAGAAAAGGACGAGCTTTGATTCAAGCCTTTGAGAATTACCATGACCTGGATGTCTGAGAGCATAAACCAGCGAGTTTGATGGCTGTGACAGTACTTAAAAAAAAAAAAAAAAAGTTAGGCATGTTTACCAATGTGTCGCTTCACATTTAAGGAGCCCCGTTTCTCTGGCGTTTAAACTGAACTGTTTTTCCATTTCTGCTGAAAGAAGCATTTAAAATGTCCAACATTCCTCTGCCTTATTGGTTGTATATATCATTGAATGATTCTTCAGAAATGACAAGTTTGGACTGCATGCAGAAATATAATACAGATATTAATAGGAATATAATATGCTGCAGTATGTGCACAATGGAACTTGGTGTTGTCTTGCTGAAATAAGCAAAGCCATTCTGTGAAAGTACGTGCTCCGGATGGCAGTTTACATCATTTTAAAACCCGTTTTTATTGTCTTTGTAGAAGTGCAGTTTTTATCCGTGTCACATGTACAGATTCTCAGTACCATCACAGATGCTGGGGTTTTAACATTTTACTTTGAGGACAATTTTCAAAGAAAATTTCAGATAATTACCCAGCACTTAAGTTCACAGAAGACTTTACTTCTTCCTCTCAGCTCATCTTAAATGATCTTGTTTCCAGTGAAACAAGCAACATTTTCATCTTTTCTGTTCTTGTTACATACTGTTTAAGTATGACTTGATATTTAAAATTAGACCGACCTTATTTTTTTCCAAACAAATCACATAATATTTCCGAGGCTCCATCGAAACGCTGCTCTCTTTGGCAGTGGTCAGCGCTTGTGTTCCTTCGCTCTGTGCTCACCGTTGTCTGCTGTTTCTGTCCGTCTTTCTCTCTCATGTCAGACCTGCATTTGGCAGCAGAACTCGGCAAGACTCTCCTCGAGCGCAACAAGGAGCTGGAGGACTCTCTTCAGCAGATGTACGTTAACAATGATGAGCAAGTGCACGAGATAGAGGTACGTTCGTAGGACCACGTGTTCAGTGCAGCCATACGGGTCCATGTCGGTGCAATGCAAACATACAAATTATACACGTCCTCACAGATGAGACAACGTCTTTATATACCTGGCATCATCCCTGCTGTGAATATAAATTTATACTTTGCTGCTTTTTAGGACATGCAGAGTGTGACCATGTACTCGTATAACCTTTGAACTGATGAACTGCTTCAACGGCATCCTCTTCCTCTTTTTTTTTTTCTTTATTAGACACCAGAAAACAAACTGGTTCTCAAGGCTACCGAGAGCACCCTAACCTAACCACTCGCACATCTCTGTGATACACTTTCAAGGTGTCTGAGAACGCAGACTGACCTAAACAACCACACATTTCTCCACACAACGGTCGGCACCGTACACGTACTCATACTGTATCACCCAGGTGCCAAGAATGAGCAGATCCCACCCATAAAATACTTTTTGACTGGATAACTCGCATCGCATCACCTTGGGTACAAGCCCTCAAAACTATTAGATACGCCCATGTCAGATTACCAGGTTGAGACAGCTTCTGTCAGCTTTTCACTTCTCTGACAGTTAGAGCAGATTCTCCCCCAACACCACCGTCATCATTGACGTCATTTCTTTTTGTATCAGCCTCATGTGGGACATTTTGAGTGGGTTACCAAAAGTGTGTGAAAATAAACATATCAGTCCACACTCATCTCACTCTCCCAGTTCAAGACTTTTCATCAAAACAGAAATGAGTTAAAAACTTTTTTTAGGTTCATGGGCGTAATCCGGATTTATTTTGGATTGCTCTCACACCCAAAAGCCATGGTGCTCTGTTATTTGGTTTCATTGGATTAGGTTGAACCGTGCGTCTAAATTCTTGCTGCTAAAATGTTTTTTTTTTAAATTGTAATTAAATTAACTTCAATGACATTACACTTGATCAGAACATTTTTATTATTCTCATATTAACGTCTACAACCTCACTCTTTTTCCATCAAATTTCAGCTATATGTGCCAGCAATATACAGTTAGAGCTTAACATATTTAAAATCGTATATTTAATTTTAGGTTGATTTAATTTTGAGAGTACTTGGAGCAAGAAGAGCTGTAACAAATTTTTGTGTCTCATATTTTTTTACATTGCATTTCTTACTGTCACAGCAACAATAAATGACCAAAACAGGTCATCACCTTCAATGCAAATTCCTCTCTGTTTTATACAGCTTTATTCACAGTTATATTATGTATTTACGCAGGACAAGTAACGTGTGTGTGTGTGTGTGTGTGTGTGTGTGTGTGTGTGTGTATATATATATATATATATATATATATATATATATATATGACATGAGTATATTATACAGAAGGTTTCTGAGCATGTCTCAGCTCACAAAAGTGTTTAATATTAGAAGGTTTTGCTACGTGAGATTGTGCCAAACAAAAACTTTAATCTAAATAAACCACCTCACGTTCATGAGCACAGCCTCAAAAAGGAATACCTCTGTCATGCACTCTTCTGTGAATACACACATGGTGAGCTGCTAAGCGTTCCTCGGTGCCTCCTGCACCAGTTACATCACCTTACATTTATTTGACGGACTCCTTCAACTCACGTCAGAACCCTTTGTTGGAAACCGCTTCACTTGATGGCTGTGGCTTCTAATCACATTTCAATGTCGTGTTTCCCCTTTTAGTACCTCTCCAAGCAGCTGGAAATGTTGAGGGAGGTGAACGAGCAGCATGCCAAGGTGTACGAACAGCTGGACGTGACTGCCAGAGAGCTGGAAATCACCAACGAGAAGCTGGTGCTGGAGAGCAAGGCCTCGCAGCAGAAGATAGACAGGTGATGCCTCAACGTTCATTACATCTGGATGTTTGTGAGATTTTGAAGACGTTTATTGTGACATTTCTTGAAGGAGTTGATGTGTGCAGTGTTGACTGTTCTTATTTAAAGATAATCTGCTGGATATCAACATCTGGACCAACTGAGATTTATTCTTGCTGCATGAGTGACCTGGGTTGATCCCAGTTTGTGATTTATTTAAATGTTTTTGTCTGCCTTCCTGTTTTGCTGTATATTGGATTTCAGAGGCAGTAATATCTCTGAAAGAGGGTATGGATCAGTTACATATATGAAACTGATTCTTTAGCTTTTTTGCATTTAAAAGTTAAAAAAAACAACTATTTAATCCTAGTTGCCCCACTGGTACTTTGTCAGTTTAGTCAGTTCCTACTCTAGAAATAATACCATCCAATACCCTGTCTTTTTTTGCAAACGGATCTGTGTCAAAAAAACATCTGCTGCAGGCAGTTGTCTAATCCAGCCTTTAGAAGAAAAACAAGAGGTCCGTACACCAACTGTGATCCCCTCATCATCACATATTTTGGTGTCAAGTTACCATTAACCATCAGGATGCTGATATTTCAAGTATAAGGAAGTAGTTTGTGTTTGTGCCGTGTTTATTTGCTATTCCCTCCACCCGAGGAGCTGAATGCTTCACATTTGTTCTCTAGAAATTTCACAATCACGGATTAGTTAGTTACGCATCGCATTGCTGAGCTAAATACCTTTCAATAGCCCCTCTGTTTTGCCTAAGTATCCCCCTTCTCATTACACCCTCTTTGTTTTGCAACAGCGGCTCGCTGCAGATTGATCACGGTGTTTGTGTGCGTGCGCAGGTTGACTGGCACCATGGAGACCTTGCACGGTCAGGTGGAAAGCCTCACAGTTCGGCTCGAGGAGCTGCAAACCCTGGAAGAGCTGTGGATGCACAGAGAGAAGAAGGAACGTCGCAAGACGGTGCACTCGTTCCCCTGCCTCAAGGAGCTCTGCACCGCTCCCAGGTCGCTAACTGCCACAGCTTCATTCACACCACCCACTGCTGTGTTATATAAGAGCCCACTGCTATTAGGCTCAAGGTCTGACAGTAGTGGGGTTTTTTCCTAAGTCTTGTATGGAGGATACCTCTGGTCCTTTTAATAGCCAATAAAGAAATTCCAGTATTGCCTAGTACAGTTTAAGTGTATATTATTGATTTGGATTCACTGACATTATGCTGTTTTGCCAGGTATGAGGATGGTTTCCTGTTGGCCAATCCTGGAAGTGTAGATTTGGTGGAGAAACGACCACTGGATGAGGAAAATGAGCGCCTAAGAGGTATCGTGTCATCCCTGCACGCAGCCATGGCCTCAGAGCGGGCTAAGCGGGAAAGCGCAGAGAGGGAGTGTGCCACTGTCCTCCAAGAGTTCGAGAGCCTGGAGCAGCGTCTCTTGGGTGCAGAGGGGTGCCACCTGCGGGTTCAGGAGCTGGAAGCCGAGCTCCAGGAGATGCAGCAGCTCAGGAAGTCCAGGGTGTGTCTGATCGGGGATATGGAAGATGGACTCGAGACGCTGCTCAGTAACGGGCCTGAGACAGACACCCCAGAGGAGGACACGGGGCTGCAGGAGGGAGGCGAAGGAACTGCCGGAGAGGCAGGGGGAGGCCCGGTGAGGAAAAGCTGCAGTGACACGGCACTAAACGCCATGTCGACTGCTTCTGGAAGACGACAAGGCAGCTACAGCAACGGCTCACGCAAACGGGGCATGTCCATCCTGCGGGAGGTGGACGAGCAGTACCATGCTCTGCTGGAGAAGTACGAGGAGCTGCTGGGGAAGTGCAGGCGCCACGAGGAGAGCCTGTGCCACGCTGGGGTGCAGACCTCCCGACCCGTCTCCAGAGACCCCTCCATGAAGGAGTACAGCATGATCTCCATGGAGCCCTCCACATCCGGAGCCACCGCCCATCCTCCCACGCCTCCCCAAACCCCCTCCACCCCCGAGGCCCTGGAGGGGATCAGCAGGCAGGTGGAACAGGTGGACAAAAGGCTGAGCCAGAACACGCCAGAGTACAAGGCGCTGTTCAAAGAGATCTTCTCCCGACTTCAGAAAACTAAAAGTGACGTGAACTCCGGCAAGAGCAGAAAGACTAACAAATGAACTGGAGCATCACGAGTACTGCTGCTAGAAGCACTGAAAACAACTACAGACAACTGCTTTTCTTTAAGTTACCTCGCCTTTTGTTTCACCTTTGGCCGCTCTTGACTGAAGGCTCGATGTTTTTATTTTTGCTCTTTGAAGAGGAAACTACTGGATTTTGCAACTCTGCACATGAAGGAAAGAAAAAATGCCTTTCGAGTGTCCGCTACTGACAACAATCCAAACAGAAGGTGCATTTGTAACTGACGTTTACCGATGCAGAAAAAAACCTAACGCTTGCCAGTTACTTAAGCCAAATAACTTCAGAAACACAGTCCCACACTGGCTTTGAAGGCATTTCCAGCATGTATGTAATAACCATAAATTAAAAATGCATCTTTAAAAGCAGGTAAATATACCTCCCATGCTTTTTGAGCATCACTGGAGGACACATCCACATGGACATTGACCAAAAAGAGCAGTATTAGATCAGTTTTCATGTATTTTGTTTACACTGGTAACCGACAGATGTGTCTATGGTAAAAGTATGTGTTGGAAGCTGAAGGTGCTCAGCGATCTTCATGTTTGATAATCAGTGTCACGGTGTGGTTCTTGTAATGGGTCACTTAAATGTTTATTGCAATAAATGAATTGATGATCCTTTTTGTTGTTGATGGATTAGAACAGAGGGACACACACACATGCAATCCCAGTCTGAGCACTTTAATGTGAACACAGGCGATCAGTAAACTGTAGGTAATACAAATAGCGCACAATAAATCAACCCCAACCCCCGAGAAAAACCATCAGTCCATGACACAAAAAAGCTGAATGAGGCCATACAGGCATCATTCTGACTTATGGAGTGTATTTAAAAAAAAACAAAAAAACAAAAAAACCCCCCCAAAAAGATAACCCTTTCTCATGGCAGGATGTGTTAGCCAACAGTGTGTCTGGTTGCGGGCTGAGGTTCCTATACTGATTCAGAGGTCAGTTACAGACCATGTTTCACCTCAGTGATGCTGAAGTGTGAGTCTGGAGGCACAGTCAGCAGTGGTAATCTTTGAGCAATATAAGATGAGTGTGGGAGCTGTGATATGGTTGAAGAAGGGCTGTAGAGACGCCTCTGAGACGAGAGCTCGCGAGACAAACTGGAGTTTTTAGAGTTCACTTAATAGATACCACATCCAAGCACTGAAATAAAGACTGTGATGTCATCCACCTCCTACATGTGTTGGCTTTTACATGCGAAATAAAAACACTGGTCCTGATTCCCTGTCCTTGTATTACAAGTTGTGTTAAAATAGGCTCATGTATAAAAACTTTATCTGAAGGCAAATGGCTCAACTAAGTCAACTATAGTCCTAATAGTTGGTGTTAAGGCCACACGGCTGCTAACTGCCACAATACCCTGATGAGGAGAGGACCAGCCACGACTAAAGCACAGCTGTCTGATGCGAAACTATTTGAAAAAGAGCTGCACTAAATTCCAAATAATTTAACAAGACTCTGGTGTGGTTGATCTGCTTAGAGGCTTTAGAAGGACTGGATCCAAGAGCTGCGTCCAGCAATGATTGAACAAAGACGGTACAGCAAGCACGTACGTGCTGCACTACTGCTTCCCGTACGTGCTGTCCAAGGCAGATCGCGGTGATCGTACAAAACAAGGTGAGAATAAAAGGATGAAAGAAAGAGAACGTGGAACAGAGCGGAGGAAATCAAAAACAGGTAACATTTTACAGATTTTTTTTTTGTATAAACAAACCATAAAAGAAAAAAAAATCTAGATTGTGCATATTGCTTTCTCCATTTTTTTTAAAGGATTTAATACTTAGAGGATATCTATGCAAACAAATTAAACATTATCATGGGAGGAATCATGAGGTTATTGGAACTGACAAAAAGACTGCTGGACGGAGAGAGCAAAAGCTTAAAAAAAAACAAAAAAACAGAGAGAAAGCATGGAATGATGGAAAGGAAAAGTGGAAGACGTGGATGGGCGGGCAGGCGAATCAGTCCTTCCACTCTTTCTTGATGGTGAGGCTCCACTCCCAGGACAGGTGATCGTTCTTGTCATCATCGGTGAACTTAGACTTGATGTTGTAGGTGCCACGGGCCAGCATCCCTTTGGGCGACTCCTCTATGGTGGTGAGGAACTCGTACTCACTGTCGGGTCTCGGACCATAGCTACCAACCATGTAATCTGACTTATCAACTGTAAGTTACAGAAAGAGAAAAAAGTAGCTGTAAGAAAGTCCCTGAAGACAAAACGCTTATATATTCCAGAAAGTACATATTTATACCAGTGCTGCATCACAAACTGATTCTTGTGCAAATGATCAAATCCAGAAAGAAGTCAGCTGATGAGGTACAACATGACTCTGGAAAAATTTCACTTTTAAGACCATTTTTAAAAAGTATACATCCCTCTTTGTTTAGATGAAAAGATTGGTAGCACCATCACAACTGCCACTTTCAAGTTCTGAGTTAAAAAAAAAAAAAAAAATCAGAAAAACGCTTGTAATCACAGTTTTTAGTGAAGGGCTGCTTCCTGGTGTTCACATCTGGAAATGTGAGCAAGCATCAAAGAAAATAACATGCAATAATCATTTTGATCCTCAAAACCAAATGCACCTCTCTGTGAATCCACCAAGTTCTTTCTTAATCATGCTGGAGGATTTCATTCAGGGATAACTTCAGGTGGTGTTGCATGCTGGGAAAGAACAGATTACTTGATTGGGCCCTCCAGTTACAGACCCAGGCTCAAAAATTTAAACCTCATACCGTACAAAGGAAGTGGCAGGACAAATGACCACAAATCTCAATAGACTCTACAACAGAAGTCATCTCAAGGCACTTTACACTGACAGTGTTGACGACGTTAAATGCAAGTCCAATAAATACAACCTAGTTAAACCCAAATAATATTTGGTTCAATCACAATTCATTCTCACTCATGCATAATCCAATTCATTCCAAACTAGTTAAAAATACCTTAATATAATGTAAATATATTTAAAACAAACAGTCAAGCAACCCAAAGAGACTGACCTTAGGTTAGTCACCCACCCCACCCCTCACCAAACCACCCAATTCTGAGCATGCACGATGCAACAATATGAAACAAAACAGAAACCTCCACAAGAACCAGGGTCACCGAGGGCAGCCATGGGTCTTGGCCAGTTGGGGGTCTGAGGTCATCAGTGAGATGATAGTTATGACATATCCATTTACGCTGACACATGAAGTCTCTTCCTGTGTGTATATTTTATCGATGAAGCTATCCAGAACTGTAAGCTTCATCAAATAGGATTGTTTTAACGGTGTCTGCATCCTGAAAACTAACTGGTTCCAAAAGAGTGAAGCCTGAAAAGTGAAGGCTCAAAAAACAACCACAACTGATGTACGAAACTGTCCAGAGACGAGAGATGATCAAAATTATACTCAAATGGACAATATGAGACACAAAATGACCAGTCCCAGACTGAAAACAACTGGAAAGTTCTGCAAATGACCTAAAAGTGGTGTCAAAAGTTTCAAAAAATCTAGAAGATATGAAAAAAAAAAAAAAGACAAAAAAATGTTTGCCCGCAGGATTTGAGTTGAGTCATTTCTATTCTGTGTTTTTCAAAACACGTCTGTGCCAAGAGGGATGTCATTTCACAACCATGACTGCAGGAGAGAGGAAGAAGGGCAATGAAGCAGAGCAAAAGCAGCGGCCATCAATATTGCATCATGGAACATCTGTCTCGAGTCCTTCTCATCAAACTCATGTCGACAGATTTGTATTCTCCTTTTTAAAGTAAAGTTGCACTTTGTTCACATGTTGACCATAAAAGAATGACTATTACATGACAAAGAACACGGGATGAAATGCAAGTCCACATAAATAAACTAACAGGGAATCCTCACCTTTAACTCCTTTCCTGAATGTTTGCTGGCAGTACTTCAGGCCCGACACAATCTCCTTGTTCACCTGCGATAAACACAGCCAACATATATGATGTCCACCAGATCACTGCAGTACCAAGCTGTCAAACAGAGACCAGACTCTTACCTTGAAGTTGATCTTTATTCTATATTCAACTCCCTCTTTCAGTGTAAATGGGTTCTTCTTGAAGTTCTCTAGGTCTCCTGGAAGAGGAAAGCAACACAGGAGTGAGCAAGTGAGAGTCAAGACTGTCCACTGTGAGGTCAATTCGAAGGGCGAGCAAAGCTTTGTATGCTTAATTAAACAGAAATTTCAACTTGTTTTTCCTGCTTTTGTTTCATTTAAATGGTAGGAATACTGGGCACCAGGAGGATCCGGTGGTTCAGATGCTCTCCTGTTCTGCTGTAACTTGGTGTGACCACTGAGAGGGGACAAAGAGCCCCATCAGGAAATGGTTCATTAACCCACTTACACAGGAATCATGTCACTGCTAATTAGTGGACAAATGACCCAGAAGGTCATTCGGTCTATATTTGCACACAAAGATGGGATTGATTACTGCTTTCAATTAAATGGCATCTTAAGACTTCCTCCAGAGTTTATGCCTGCGTCAGAAGTGCTTAAATCAGGCTGTTACTTCTGCGCTCCAGTGTCTTCTTTAAGATGTACATCATATGTGATTTTTCATCAATAGGCTACTTTAAAATCTATTAAGTGTTGGTCCAGAGTCATACAGGTCAAACCTGC
>JAOWBL010000023.1:11505385-11523327 GCA_028564865.1 Zenarchopterus dispar
TCATATGTGATTTTTCATCAATAGGCTACTTTAAAATCTATTAAGTGTTGGTCCAGAGTCATACAGGTCAAACCTGCCACACCTGCTGAACAGCACTCACCCTGCAGGTCAAGGACCAGAGGACCAGGCGCTGCATCACATACCAGAGTCATTCGCGTCACCTGGACGTTGGGGGCGCTGGGGTCTAGAAGAAGGCAAAAAACACACAAAATTATTAAGATCAACTAAAACACTGCACAAAAAAGGAACACGAATGAATGTTCCAAAAAAGGTTAATCAATGTTAACTTTTGATTAGGACATGGTCTTGAACTTTAATTCAGCATTTTTCATCTGACTGAATCTATTTTTCCTTCCTTGTCCAAACTTTTTTTTTTTTTTTTTTGAAACAGCAAATGATTCTGTCCAAACATTTAATAAAAACTCTGACTTCACATCATAGGCCTGCAGGTTTACTTTCCCCCCCCCAATGCACCTTGCTCTTTCATGCACATGTTAATCCAACTTTAGATCACAAACAATTCTTCCAGGCTGACGTTATTAAGAAACTCTTATTAGCAGTGTCGACATGCAAAAAAAAAGTCTGGCAAACTTCCAGTAAAAAACAATCCTGCGTTGGAGGGAGAGTGAAGGAGAACAGTTCTGTTTTCAGAAATGCCTGTGCATGTGACTGGGTTTTGGTGATCTTACTGAGAAGCTCAACTGTTTTCACAACAAGTAACTGACATTTGATGCTGTCCACTTATTGCTAGAACAAACATGCAGAGCATCAACAGCCAGGTGTTGGAAAGAAACTAATAACAAAAAAAAAAAAAAACATGTTTTTTGACAAACATTTACGTCAGAACTTTTTCCTTACATAAATGTGGACTTCCCTATATGAGCTGGCTAGCAGCAGAAGTGATATTTGCAGTTTACTTGGCAGCGATCATCACCAACCTGCAACCACCGCAGTGCTGCCCAGCAGCGCCTCCTTGTACTTTCGCAGGCTCTCGTCATCTTTGTCCAGCTCCTGGATTTCCTGTAGGCTCTTCTGGGCAGGAGGTTTGTAGTTGATGGCGCTGTCGGCCTCCTCGTTGGCTGCTGCGATCGCTGCCAGCTGCTCTGGAGTCGGGTCCTGCTCTGCCATGGCGCGCTACGACACGAAAGGGAAACAGAGCGTCATGGGCTGATGACAGAGATCCACGCACTTCCCCTTTTATAAACAAATAAAATCTGCACTTGAAGCAAATAAGTAAAGAAACAGCCGCTGGGATTACTTATTCGGTTTGAAACCTCGGTGAACTTTGACCTGGAGCGATGGCAACACAAAGCAGCAATGCTTGGAGGAAGGAAGAGTTTATAATTTCTCCACAGCCCTGGACTCAACCACCAAACATAACAAAAACACTGTCCAACCAGACAAGGACAACCCACAGGTTATTGTAGTTAATAAAAGGTCATTTTACCTTTACATTAGGTAGATACCAATCAAATTTGTAATACTGCACATTTTTCTATAATTCTTGCACTATAATTTCAAATAACCAATGTGAAACCTCTAGGTTGCTGCGCTTGCATTAGCCCACTTGATTTAGTTATTTTTCTTTTCTTTTTTAAAACGATTACACTGTGCAGATATAGTTTTATTGAGTTTTTTCCCCCATTTTTATTTAATACATTTGTTCTGAAAAACTTTGCAATTCATATACATTTCTTTGGATACATTTAGAGTTAATCCGTGAGCTACTTTAATACGTATTCCAGTTGACTATTATCTGTGCTCTTTTAGTAAGTGTTTTTGTTCATGTAACTGTACACGTCATAACACAACAAGAAGTAAAAACCAGTGATAATCTAGAAACTAGACCTCAGTGACTTATTGGGAAGTATGTCTCAGAAATAACTTTAGTAGGAGACAGTTCAGCGTCATTGGACACCTGATCCAGGACACCGTCACTCTTGGTGCTCTGGGGCCAGTTTCTGTAGCTGTGTTTGCCTCTAGAAAGGTCACATGACCGATGTACAGGATATTTTGACATCAGAGAGGAACAACTGATAGGCAACAGCAGCACTTGCTACCCACACCCTGTTAAACTCTCACAACTCTGACTCTGAGAAGATAGACACTTCGTTTTGCGAGAACACAGAGGCGCTCGGAGGCAGATGTGGTGAAAGAAAAAAAATAAACCTTATTAATGACAGCTGGTGCACATGTGATTGGCAAAGACTTTACAAAGCTGATTGCAACCTGCAAAAAGCATCTGGATCTGTTCTCATCTCATCCTGGCTTCAGTTCTCAAAAAACCAGCAACAACTCAACAACAACTCATATCTGTGTTGCGACATCCAAGTCGTTTTCATAGCAACTAAAACACTGTGCTCATTTAAATGGCGCGCTGCTCTGATCAACTCTGCTGTTGCGAAATCAAAGCAGAAATAGATATTTTACTGAATTAGAAGAACTGATACTGGGATTGACAAACCGCCAGTGCAGCAGAGCCACATTTGTGTGCTCGGCCTTGAAAAGGGGGGCAGGAGATCTCTGATGTGTTTCTGGAGAATCTCCAAAAAAGAGGTAAACCTGGGAAATGATTCCAGTTTAGAAGAATCTTCAGACTCTCCTCCAAAGCAAACAAATAGGAAAAAGAGCATTTGAGAGACAAACCAGTGGTTGAATGGCTTTTGTTGGCTCACACGGGAACAACTGGATGATGTTTTTAGAGCTTTCTCCTATTTATTTCTTTGGGCATGAGAGCATTTTACTCATAGCTTGTTACTGCGTGTGTGTAAACCAAACGTGACTTAACTGGACATATTCCTTGAACTCTAATAATAATTTAATAATCCTGTGGTACTGTGGAGCTGAATTTGGATTAAAACTGTTTTTTTAAAAAAAAAAAACCAAGATGAAGCTAAAAGATGCTTTCCCCCCAAAAATATATTAAAGTTCACTGTTGCAGATTCTCAGTTTATTCCCACGACTAGTTTCCAGCTTTGAAAATTCATGTACCAAATGATGAGTCTTTATTTGTCCATCTATTTCTATGCGAAGGAGCAACTGCACCCTTAAGCCCCTCACCCTGGATGCTTTTGATATTTGTATGTTCAAAGAATTAAACTTCCTGAAATACAGTGGATTCAACCAAGCACGAAAATATAGTCACGCACTGTAACATGTTGGTATGGGCAAAAATGTGTTTTATAACAGGAAAAGTGACTAAACCAGACACTGATAGAAGTAAATATTCAACCAGAGCTACTCTGAAGGGATAACTCCAATTATCCTCGCTCTGAAGACGCAGCGAACCACCCATTCAGAATAATTTACATTTAAGTTGGCTATTTTTAACTTGTTGCAGATCAGGTCGACACGAGGGTCATTATGTATTTAGAACAGGAAGTCTAACAAATCAGGCAAACGCAAACAGCAAGTAAACCACCAGATAAACAATCGTGATTGATGACATGCTATAAAGCCAGCTTCACCTGCTCCACACTGGTGGAAATGGTTCGTTTGGAGAGTAAAGAAAAAAAACACTGTTCATTTCTGTACACAAAACCTGGTTTGCTGCCCTTTCTGAGTACGTAGCAGAGTTTTAGTTGCATTCGTTATGCAGGAAGTGAGAACACAACTCAGATTTTCCAAATGGGGCCTCTACAAGCCCATAAAAGCACACTTTTTTTTTTCTTCCAGGCATGTTTCAGCCAGTCCACAGCTCAGGGCTGTTTGCTGGTCAGAGAGAGAGAAGACAAGAGCTATGCAACGAGAAAGACCAGACGGCACGTTGGAGCCGTCGCATCATTCTTCAAGTCTCGGGGAACAGGTTGCTTCTCGCACTTCCTCCATTTGACAATTTGCGGTTCTCCTGCGAGCGACTGCAGCACATCAGGCCGACAAATAGCAGGAAGTGCTCTGTTTAATGTTGTTCTACTGGCTTACAACACATTTTTTCCCCCCTCTTTACTGTTAATTAAAAAAGCTTTCAACACTGCGCCCTCTCTAAATCTTTTTAAAATGAATTCCTAAACATAAAACTTATATAGACAATATTGGTGATGTTGAGTAACTTGGCAAATCAAAACTAAGATGACACAATTGAAGCAAAAAAGAAAAAAAAAAGTTATTCAATAAATTAAAGTCAATGTGATGAATCAGTTCTTTGACCTACAAAGATTATCCTCATTTAAGCTGTCTGAGGCTACTTTTCTGTTTAAATAATGCAGACAGTTGCTCCGTGTGTGGTGAGGCACTTCCATGTTCAACACTTACCAGCACAGGCACAAATAAATTAAGATTAAATTTTAATGGGTTACGCAATGTCTGCATTTTAATCAACAATGAAACTGTTGATTTAGGGTGGTAATGGAAAAAAAAAAAAAAGGCCAGTGTGCTCCATGAATTAGATTAACAATATTGACATCACCACCCTCATAATAATTGGCACATTTTATTCCCGTTGCTCTAACAACGAGAATTGCAAGTGAGTGACTGCAGACCACGCTGCTGAGAAAAGGCTCCATCATTGTTGGGTCCTGCTGGGAATCAGCCCTGCGATCACGAGCATGAGACTGGATGTGCACCTGCCCACTTTTGCAGCAGAGGGGTGGGGAGGTGGGGGGGGGGGGTTGTCGAACTGCCTGCTTCACTGGCCTAAGCAGGAACAGAAATTTACCAGCACACCACACTTGGCAGCAGCCAAAGCTTGAGATTAGACCCACTACTTAGCAACACAGCCACGACTATTAGGAGGTGAGATTATCGCTGACAAAGCATAAGTTTCTTTTAATGGGCGTTCTCTTGAACATAACCGAACAGGAAGCAGAGAACCTGTTATGAGTAAACTGAAATTGCTGTTGACTTTCATTACACTCTTCAGTGTTTTTACAAACCTCTCTCAATCACACACACACACACTTGCATTTTAATGTAGCACACTGATGCTGTTTCCTTGACGCTTTGCATCAAGGAAACTGGCAATACTGGCATAGTATTAAGATACAATTAAACATGTTGTAATAAAGTTGTATTTTCCATCTTTGTTTCACCCAGCTGGTGCAATATTCTCAACCTGACTAGCACTTCTAGTGATTAATAAGAAAACAAGATTAGGATCATGTTTTTATTTCACAATAAAATGAAGTCCTCTCTAAGTATACCACTGGCATTATTGATGTTTAAGCTTTTTAATAAAAGGTCAGCGGCAATACAAGAGGGAGGACAAAATAAATAAATCAGTAGCTGACACATCAAAGTCTGCAGCACTGAGTAGCCGTGAGGTAGAAAACCTGAAAACGTCGCTTTGCTCATACACCTCTCCAATTTTTTTTTTGCACACTGCCTTTGTTCATTTTAACCTGCGAGATTAAGCAATGATAATGCACTTTGTGAAAGTTTAAAAAAGAAGTCTTAACAGAATTTTTTTTTCCATTTCTCTCTCTGATCCAGCAAAGCATGTTCACTAATAAACATCAGGAAATTGAGATATAAAACAGATCATTAATTATCGTAAAACACAAAAATAAAGAAAGCACACATTTACCTTAGAGACAAGGACCGGACATGACTGCTGCTTCACTACATGTGATTAAAACCTGTTGAAAGTGACATTTACGGTGGCTTCCCAGCTGCTCTGATCCTCTCTGCTCTCTTACTGGTGAAGGCTTTCAAGCTGAACTGAAATACGTTTCTGTGACCTATGGACTTTTCATTTGTTTAGTTTCTAGAGACTTCCGTTTCCTGGTCATAGGGCAGCAATAAGAACTTATCAGAAGCAACAATTTCTGATCCACTTTTTCTAAATAAATAAGTAAATGATTCTTTAGCAGAGTCACTGCGACTGGAGCTGTTGTGCCACATCCTGTATCCTGCTTCTGCATAGTAAAGCACTTTCTTGTGTGCAAATGAGTGGAGTTTCACGCAGATCATAAAAAATTGTCTTCAAAATGCATCAAAGAGGTTTTCCTCTCTACATCAGTCCATATATAGTTTCTCCTTGGTTGTCTGAGTTGAAATGAGAAAAAAAGAAGCATATTAAACTTTTTTTTTTTTAAAAGAGTCTGACACCAATACAATGTGAAGACGCCTAAATATTACACATCCTGTTAAACTAATCTGTCATCTGTGATGTAGCAATGTTTAACTAGATGCTTCTTATTTTAAACAAGTCTCTTTTGCTGCAGGCTGCAGCTAAACCATGCTGTTTGTCAAAAAAATGACTGCAAACTTCCGTTTGCAAGTGAGAGCTGGATGATTCACATCCTTTAGTGCGCTAAAGCACATCAGTGCAGAGATGAAGCACAATTTATCCTCTTAATATTTGGCTGAGAGACTCATCTATAGAAGGTGCTTTAAACTGTAAAATTTGTTGTACATGTGATATCAGCTGATAAAATCGTGCTGAATCTCGTTACATATCATCAAACATAATCAAAACTATGGGGAAGTGCTGCCGTTTGGGTTTTTTGCAGAACTGATGCAATGCAGAGAAGAACTCTATTTTAAAAGCAGAAAAAAGTTGGGGTGAGGTGACGCTAAAGTTGCAATGCGTTCATAAGGGGAATTAGACCAATCACAAATAAAACGAACAACAGAAAAAAATAGGAAAAAAAAAATTACTCTATCCCAGGAAGGACCAGAACAAATAGGAAGCTTTATAAATAGTGAGCGAGAAATCCCTGCAGCAGCAGGAAGCCAAGAGTGGGACAACCAAGATGCCAGCTGAGAGTCCCAGACTTACCACCTACTCTGCAATTCACTGGACTTTTAGAGATCACAAGTGCATTAAATAACAATGTCATACCATGCAATCAATATAAAAGGGAGTTCAGTTACGATTATGTAAAAGGCATGAGAATTTGGGTTTGAAAACAGGCAATTTCATGTGATACTTTTAGCAAAAATGTGTCTCCACTACACATCACTAGTGTAGTGTAGTAGGGCTGTTTGTCAGGGTTGCTGACAAGGTGATAAGACGCGAGATGGAAAGACAACTCACAGGAAGGTGATTACCTAAAATGCCTTAAACTAGGGAGCCGACCACAAGAGTTGCTGAAAAGGGACCACTAAAGAATCGTGTACATTTATGAGGACTCAGGAGAAATATCTGCTTTATGAAATGGGGGTGGGGGTAATCATTGCATGTATAAAACTGCAGCCAGTAGATAATTAAAGCGTGATCATTTGCACAAACTTTTCATAGTTCAGACATGCGTTTCTGACCTTTGCATTCCTTACTATGAGCTCCCAGGTCATTTAGTTTTTCATCAACAAAAAGGTCAGTTTTCCTTTAATTCACCGTGATTAGGGCTTTCACTTAAATCCTGACTAACAGAAACTGCAAAGTGAGACGTTTAGTCGGCCTTACATAGTTTATTATCTTCTTAGCTGAGGTGAAGCTAATGAAATAAATTTACAATGGCTCTCCAACTTTAATAAGTACAACTTTTAGCGAACGCAGGAAGGAAAGAGATTCATAAGTTAGAGCAATCGCTCCTCTCACTCAGCCAAAAAATACTGCTTTATTAACTCACAAAAGCCACTTGAAGCGCATTTGGTCTTTATGCAAATGATCCATGTGCACTTGACTGAGGAAACCTTAAAAAAAGAGCCAAAATGGTGGCTGGGTTTGGATGAGAGCTGAATCAAATTCAAGCACAGCAAAGTTCCAGGAAGTAGCTGAAATTGTTCCTCCTATACACGACCACATGATAGCCGGCTCACGCACCCTTTCTCTTATTCTTTTGTCCTAAACTACTCATTGATCAAACTTTTTGGTGGCCCACTTGCCAATGCATGTACTAGATCTGTACAGCATGAAATGCTTTCGAAAGCATTTGATGTTATCTAACCGCCTTCATTGGCAGGACAACTCAGGCTCGACACCCGGAAATTCACAACTGGCTGCTGCTTTTGCACTGCTCACTAAAGGCGGAGACCTCTATAACACACGAATAAACTCGTGGACATCAGTTTGAGACCCCAAAATGTCTTAAAAACATAACAAAACTAGATTTAAACGTGGCAACCCTGCGCCGGGAAGGTTGTTCTTTGATAAACAAATTGTTCCTATTCACAAAATTCAGTTAAAACAATTAGTCATTATTGTCCATTTGCGTGTTGGAAACTTAACTAACTTAGCACGAGCACTTCAACAATAAATGTTTTACGAGGAAAAGCGAGATGTTAAAAGTATTTTTGATCAAGTCTCACCGTTTGACTTGTGGTTGCTCGGGACAGTCTCCTGTGACTGGAGCGAAGTGAAGCAGAGGAGGAAAATCTGAGCGAGCTGCCTCTGACAGTCACATCCTGTACGTTCCTTTCAAACTAAAAGCCAACTTTTGGGAGACAAAAATTGTAATAAACACTTTTCCCTCCAGTAAAGCTATTTTTTTACTACGCTATTTTACAAATGTTTTTCTTAATGTTCTTATTTTTCATACGAAATGTTTATCTAAAACTCTTTTTTTCTGCTGACTTATGAGGTCTTAAAAGAGAAAATATACAGACAGTAACATTTTTCCGTGGACATAGAAGAAGAAGAAAAAGAAACAGGAAAGTGATTCGCTTTATTTGTAAAAACATGAGCGGAAGCATTGCTTGTTAAAACGCTGAAGTCTAATGGAAACCCTTCCGGGAGAACTGCTACGGCACGCGCGGGTAAGTAGTGCCGCCTTTTAATGTCCGGAAATGTGTCTTTATACTCCCTTTCCAAATCATCCCCGCTTTTCAACACATTTGAGGCTTGGCATTTCCAGTCCAACGTGATACACAACACCAACTTCTTTATACTTGTGAAAGCTTGGCAGCTTTCTAACATCTATACGTAACCATTTAAGGAAGTAGCGCATGAGTACTGCGCTCAGACGTTTGCGACGCTGGTATTTCACTTAAATGTACCCCTAGAAACCTGACATCTAGTGGCTGCAGTGTAGCACTGCTTGGTAGGCCAAGAATATATTTCATTGTACTTCTAAACAGTATTTTACAAGTTTTTAAGGGCAGTTTCATACCAAGATACCCATCCCCAAAAATATTAAAAACTAGATTTTATACCACCGGTAACGTGAATTATAATTCATTCTTTTAATTTATGTTGTGTGGCCAATATAACAAATAAACAAGATAAAAAATAAGACATGAGCACAACAATAATAGTTGTTTGGTTAATATGCATTGCAGGTTTTTATTACAAGTTTTATCAACTACAGGGTAGAGAGAAGCTGGGAAAACCCAGTTAAATAACCTACAGTCAAAACCATTTTGATCAAAAAAAAAAGAAAAAAAAAAACAGAAAAAAAAATACTGGTAAAAAACACTTTGGAGTATTTAAAAGACGAGGTTCCAACAATTTCAATCACATCAGAAGACAAGTGTAAAATATTCTGCACATCTGTAACAACTACATCCCTCTGTGCAGACAGGAAGGACAAGTAGAAGAGCTTCATTTCTTAGCTGGTGTCCATCTATGAAGACAGAAAAAGTTAAATCAAACAGAGCCAAAAGATAACTCGTGACTGGATCATATTAACAGTTTTACATACCCTGGCGTTGTAGGCATCTAACTGGGCATCAAGCTCCTCTGCTGACAGCTGTTGCTTGTTACTACCACCACCGCCTCTACCACCCCGTCCTCGTCCTCGAGCACCACCTGCACCACGTCCTCCTCGACCTCTCTGCATGCCTCCGAAGCCACGACTTCTGTTCATGCCTCCACCACCTCTGTTCAAACTGTGGCAGGAGGTGGGGAGAAAAAAAGTGGTCCTTACTTTCAACATCCTCAAGAGTCGCATCACTTTAACATAAACTCCAACATGGACCTACCCCTGCATAGGCCGTCTCTGTGTGTCAATTTGTGATGTGACAAGTTGTATGTTCATGGGCCGGCCTAAAGAGACAAAGAGGAACTTCTAAACTCTGATGGTAGCATGAGCGTAATCAATTTACTAAACAAGAATGGCAAAGTCAAACAAAGGTCACAAGACATTCATGTCATTGTAAAGTCATCAACATTTAAAGTGGATCAAAACATTTCATGTTATACATGACTTCTTAACACTTGTTCTTGGCTTAGGACAATTTTGATTAAATGTTCTGATCCATATTAAATGTTGACTACTGTAGCTCAAAACAAAATGTACTGATATGCCTGTGGCATACCATCAAGTGGGATGCCATTGTACTGTTTCATGGCTTTAAGGGCATCTGCTCTCCTTTCGAAGTGAACATCTGCTGTTCCCAGACTCCTTCCTGATCGGTCATAATGAACAGCAGCTTTCTTAAGGGTCCCAAATTCAGCAAAAAGTTCCTTTTTAAAAAACAGAGGCAAAACCAAGTGTCAATCCAAGGAAAGACAAGACCCCAAAACAAATACATCACTGCAACAAAACAGTGCGAAAAAATACCTGAATGTCTGCATCTGAGACCCCAAAGTCCAGATTGGAGACAAGAAGCTTCCCTCCAGTTTCCACACCAGCTCCTCCGCCACCGCCTCCAGCAGCACCATTGAAGCCACTGAAGCCATTGTCGAACATGTCATGCTGCCACTTGTCTGGAAGCTGTTTAGGCTGCAACAGATGAAAGAGAACGCACCTGCTGACTTCAGGATCCCCTTGCCTCTCTCAATCACAGAGTCCACACGGCTGGGTGTTGGGGCAAGCAGGGGCTCCACTTCCAACATGGCCAGGGTGCTCAGCTCCCTCAAGAGGATCCCCAATGTTCCCTGCCCACCCCGCCATTACAAGCAAGTACATCAGTTCTGACAGAACTACATACAAAAAAAATTAACTATAAACACAAAAATCTGGTCACTTTTTAAGTAAACAATTGATGTTCTATGAATTACATCTAGCAAAATTTGCAGTCTGTTTCGACTCATTAACTACCAAATTTAAAATTAAAACTGAATTCATCCCATCCCCACCCACAATCTTAACACTAAATCTTCAAAGACTTTCCAGGCTAGCTACCAGAAGTGCCCATTGTTCTCTTGCCATCTGCTACTCCACCAAAGGCCCTCCAGACATGCTCCTCGGAAACACAGGGGGGTCGCCATCAGCGTAGACTCCAGCGTTGCACCGTGTGTCCTGGGCCATCTTAACAGTTCTTTGCCAAGCCACGATATGGGCTTTTGTGAAGGATGAGTGTCCATTGGATGGATGGGATGATAAAATAGGAAAAGGGGGCTCTATCTGAGCGTTGATTATGTGATCGTCCATTTTGAAGCCACGCCATTTTGACTGGGGCTTTGTTTGGGTTTGGTTAGATACTCATTCACGATTAAATACTGAAGATGTGCCTTATTCGAATATTATCAGGCGTAATAAAGTCCATTTATCCATCCATAAGTAACAGGAATAGTGGTTGAAAAGCCATCAAACGGGCCTTGATAGACCCGCCAGCCACTCCCCGGACAATAGGCCGCCTTGTCGCTGTGCCGGGACTTGGACATTTATTCCTCAGAAGCAGTGAGAAATAATTTTCGGCTTGATTTTCTCGATGAAGTCGTATCCTTTATCATCAACATGACTCTTGTAGTGGGAAACTCTTATTGACGACTAGCTTTAAATTACGGTGCGGACCCCAAAATGGCGCTGCTGAGGCCCTCGCGATCCGATTTTAGCTAGTTAGCCGAGAAGGCTAACGATCCGTTATCTCCAAACGGCCTCTTCTTGGAAAGCGAGGCAAAATATATAGGTTGTGGGAGAAGGGACATGTTATGCACAACAACTTCCATTTATGCTTAACCGTAAACTACAGAGGTCTCCTTTGAGGGAAACTCGGTGGACAGCATTCACATTATTCGCTTGACTAGCAAGCTGGCTAGAGGATTAGCTAGCGAGCCTACTGGAGAATAGAAGGGTGTTAATCAGGAATTTTCAGCTGTGCCGAAGGCTTTTCCTTCCACTGCTCATTCCTTTAACTTTCTCATACCCTGCTGTAAGGCGTTGGTCTGCCTCTAGCGCGGCTCAGGTTCTGTCGGTTCCTCATGGGGCCGGATCCGCCGCCTCGGCCTCCAAATCCTCCGCCGCCGCCACCACCAAGACGTCCAGGCCCTCCTCCGCGGCCGCCGACTGAGCCTCCGCGGCCTCGACCTCTTCCTCCCCGGCCTCCTCCTCTAAGCTGCCTGTTCTGTTTGATAATGTCGTCTAGAGACATATCCATTTTATCCGTCATTATGCTGCCCCAACAACGCTAAACTGACAATGATTTATAAAAATAGACCCTAGTCTTGAGCGGTCCTTCTCCCTATCCTCAGCTCAACGCTCGCTGCAACGAGTGAAAAACACAATGGACGCCGTCGTCTTCACAGGCAAGTCAAACTGGTTCATTACGTAAGGCACGTAAACTCAACGTCTGTTGTGCGCTACCGACGCAAAGGCGGCCTCTACTTGTAAATGCGTTACTTCGAAGTAACGTATCCAATATTTTTCTTCATACTCAGTGCTGCATTAATTCTTTTGTGAATTTTATAAAACTACAGTCAATAAGAATTTCAAAGGGATGAATACACATGCAAGATTAATACATACAGTACTGTAAAAGTCTTTTATTCAATATTTTGTTTCAAGGCTTAGAGGAGGGGGAGTTGCCAAGGGCTGCATACTTGCATACTACTCAATAACGTCCATCCAAGGGCAAGAAAATGTTTAATAAAAACGTTGGCTTTCTACATTGTATTTTGGCTTCCAAAACCTGCCCATAAAGTGGGTATCCAATGTGACAATTGAACTAATTCTAAAATTTAGCAATCTATTTTCCCAAACAAAAATAGAAGTCAGCCCTTTCACTTTTACCTCCAAAGTCATTTAAGTAGTTGATGTGGTACTGTGATTAAGACTGCAGTCTTTCATGTCCTGTGGAGGCTCAGTTTGTGCCTCAGCAAAAGATGCCAGCAAATTCTGATGAACCATTGCTTCAGTCCTGCTCACATTAAACATGTAAATGTGACAATTTTGTGGACCGAAAAAAAGGAAAAAGAAACTGAAAAAGAGAGGGGAACTTTTACGCTCCCAGAAATCCAAGTTTTTCTTTCCTTCTTAGTTGGAGATGATAAAAAAAAAAAACGACAGGGATTGCTATGGTCCAGAGTATAGAGACAAGATTTGCATTCTGTCTTAGACTGGCCAACAGGGCTAACTTTCTGGCTGACAGAGGGCTGATGAATGAAGAGTTCTTGAGGAGAAAGGGTGGAAAAAAGCGAATGGGTCATCATCGGTAAGACTAAGATTTCTTGGCATCCTGTGTGTTGCGTTTTTTGAGGTCACTCAAGTCCACTGGTGTGAAAGCTGGAAAAAAAAGGGAAATAAAAGCAATAGTTAGTGGCTTACAGTTGTCCATTTCACTAGTTAATGTGCCAAACATAAAATAAACTTATTTTTGTTTCCACTGTAACTTACAATGTAGGTTAGGGTTTGGGTTCTTCTCCACATATTCCTGTGGTCCACGGTCATTACGTTCACTGTTTTGTGTTGATCTTATGTCTCGGAGGACACACTGCCAGGCTGTGAAAGAGTTAAGATGAAAATGTGTTTGTTAAATTCTGAAACTGCTCCTCAGGATACTTATTAGTCAAGATACAACAAGAGACACTGACTGATGTCAGTAAGAACTTTAACTGAATGCATATGAGACAAAGGCAGGTAAAGATCTCAGTTTCAACTGCATCTTAGACATTGTGAAGGATTTAGGTGATTTGTAAGGCAAATACACAAATTAGCCATAACATTATGACCAACAGCTCAATATTGAGCAGATCCTCCTTGTGCTCCCAAGAGAACTCTGACCAGTCAGTACATACAGTACTGTATGTATTAACCTCTTAGGATGTCCTGCAGTTTCTGCTATTGAGACATTAGCAATAGATCCTTTGGGCCTTGTGGATTGTGGGATGATACTGCCTCCCAAAATGCCAGTGGATACCATCACATTGGTATCCAGGGAGTTGAGACCAAATAAAGACCTCAGATAATTTATTGTACTCTGAATTATTTTTTGTTGAAAAATTAGGAGGTCCACAACTCATTTGCTGGGGATGTGGCCACTGAAGGGGAAAGATGTTGCCCTGTAGGGAGGCGTGACTGGTCTGAAAACATTTTTTAAGTCGGTGACAAGTACCAAAATAACATTCATGGGAATGCCATGATGTAGCTTTCCCAGCAGAACAATGCCTTGTAACAACGTGAAGTGTAGTAACCTACAGTTCACACTGTTACAATGTTGTGGCCATCACCGAACAAGCATGGTGTCCTACTTAATTTACACTAAAGCACTCTCAGGGTTTGTCTACATTAATGGATTTTCATCCTGAAATGTTTACACCTTGCATCCAGACTGCTCTGGCAAACTCAACCCTCAAAAACAGCAGCATTTTAACCTATTACATATCCTGTTTCAGTTTGGAAACACTACTGTCACTCCCTACTTTTGATGGAAAAAACCTCCCAAACATTTGGAAATAAGTGTCTTGTTTACAGTTTTCCTCTGGGTCATGGACGGACCTAACCAACAACCCTACAGTTTGTCATGGGACTATCATCGGAAGATAGCCCGCAGGAGGGCCTTGACACAGCGGTGTAAAGAGCAACATGGAGACAGACCAGATGGACTTTGTAGTCCTTGGTATCAGCTGGTATGCAGCTAACGCTTGCATTTATTAATACTACAACTACCCACAAGGAGGAAAAGTATTAATAAAAGCAATCTTCAACACCATAAAAAAATAAAAACAAAACCCTTTCATGTGGACAGTTTTTTCAAAAAAAAAACAAAAAAAAAACCAGAAGTTTTTGGTGCGTTTTCGGACAAAGGTTTAGGCTGTAATGGCTTAAGAGGAAATTTTTTGAACAATCTTTGAAAATCTGAAGTCAAACACATTTATGATGTCCTCTTGTATAACTACTACCGTTTTGTTTTTTTTAATTGGACACATTAATAAGGGACATGATTTTCATATACCTTTCCGTGTTTTGACTGTCAGCTTCTTCAGAAGCGTCATCTGACAGCTGTCATATGCCATTTATCAGCTGTTTTTCCCAGGTGTGGCCAACCTGATGGATCTCACAGATCCAGCTTTACACTTTACTTTATATAAACAGGCCAGCATCATCACAGACAAGGAGGACAGACCAGAGGAGGAAAAACCCATCCAACAAGTACTTAAGAACTGCCAATATCCAAATGAACAAAAGGAAAACAGCAAGTGAAAAACAAAGAAAACAAACCCAAAGAATGGAAAACAAGATGCACGGATAAAGCAGAAAACAGCCACAGAGATACTGTGACCATACCATACATCTGGAGGATAACAGAATCAATACAAAGGGTCATGAAAAAAATAAAATAAAATAAAGATATAAAACCACACACCAAACTGAAACAGTTACTGGTTCATCACTGGTTCAAGCAAAGTCATACGAAATCCTGTGCAGATCATGCAATGAAAGACAAGGAGAATGTTCACTAAGCAAAAAATGAACATCAAAAAGGGCTGTTCAAAGTAAACGGAGACAACTCACAAGTGCAGGAAAAGAAAAAGTAGAACAGGAAAATCTTAAATCAGCAACAACCAAACACTGCATGGATTGGGAGAGTGAATACATCATCGGATCAGAAACTAACAAATACAAACGATGGATCAAAGAAGCCACTGAGATCAGGAACAACACCATCAACCGGGACAAGGGAGCATTCATGCTCTCCCACACCTGGGACTCTCTCCTCCAGAGACGATCGGAGAGTGGCAGGCATGGTCAACCTGGTGGAACTGTCAGATCCACCAGGTTGACCATGCCTAGGGAAAAGAGCTGATAAATGTCACACAACACAAGTCAGATGACGCTTCTGAAGAAGATTGCAGCTGACAGTCGAAGCATGTAAATGAAGTCATCTCTTTTATCGACGTGTCTGATTAAAAAAAAACAAACAAAAAAAAAAACAGTAGTACTGCAATTGTAATAGTAGTAACTTCTAACATATAGTTTTAGTTGGCTGAAAAGGGTGTGTTATTGGTTTGTGTCTGAGTTTAAAATGTAGAAAAAACAGTTGTGTATGTTTTAATACCAATTATTATACCACTGTTGAACTTTTGGAACAGAAAAAAGGCTCCTATTGTGAAATGGTGTACTTACTGTCATGTATAAAGCGTACATTTTCCTCATGTGCTGGGGTAAAGAGCTCCCCGCTGTTAGTCGGGGATCGGGGGCTTGAGGTTCTCTTGTAACTGTTCACCATCCTGGGAGCTGATGAGCTTCACAAACATAAAACAAAATAAGCTGCATGGGAGGCAGTGGTTCACTTTAGAGTTATTATAGCTAATGAAACTAGGACTAAAACTGGACCTAACAGAGAAAAACAATTCATTTAACTGAAATAAAAACAAAAATTAAAGATTTTTATGAAAAAAAACCTCAAAAACTAAAATTAACAATGCAAAACAAAATGAAATGAAATAGAATTGTAGGTAAAATTAACTTTTTTTTCATTTCCATTTTGTGCCTTGTTTTTTATGTTTGGAGCTTCATTTTTCTAATAAATTCTTTTTTCTATTTCTAATTGCTCAAAATAAAGAATAGAGGATCAAAATGAAGATAAAGGATTTGCTGACAGAATTCTTTCATGCTACATTTTTTTTGTCAATATCTGTAAGTCAGTACCTCAAAAACTAAAACTAAGACTAAAACTGACCAATTTTTCAAAACTAAAACTAAACAGAACTACTGATGTGCTTGTTAAACTAAATAAAACTAAATGAAAATAATCAAACAACTGAAAAGCCAAAAAATAAAAAATGTCAAAACTACTATAACTCTGGTTAATCGAAATTCTTAATCAAAATCCAATATAAATTAAATATTCCATGTATGAAACACATAGACAATTGCATCATTATTTTAAAAGATTTAATTCAGTGCCTAAACTTTCCTCAGACCTGGTCATCCTGTTTGCAGTCTGTACTCGCTCCTCGCTCCTCTGTGGTGAGTGTTTCTGAAGGTTCAGAAGTTTTACAACTTCTCTGCTGAATCATAACAAGTTGACAGCTCAATTAATTCCACATGATGAAGAAAAAAACCCCCAAATTTTCAGCTACACAACTGTCTCCAGTTTCATCTGATCTGAACTTTAAAGACTTTAGAAGCTGTGAACTACAACTGACTTACTGGTTGGTCGTCAGGGTAACATTTCTTTACTAGCCTCTCAACAATCGTTAATAATCAATTATATCATCTGACAACTTTGGGTAACGTTGACCACAATACAAATACATCATAATCAAACATCTGTATAGTTAGGGTAGACTATGCCCCAGAAAAGATGAACATGTTTTCACGTTAGCTGAAGATAAAGCTTTTGTTTACGTTTTGTCTCCGGTGGCTTCAATTATGTTAACAGCAGGCTACAGAGTCAAAACCAGCGTAATAACCACAGACTCTTGTTGAAGCCACTCCTGGTTATTGGGATATGTATTTTTCTACAGCCATGTCTTAAAGGGAGGAAAACAAAAGAGTTCCTACACGTTAATTTCAGCCAGCTAACTTTAGCCTTGTAGCTGCTAGTTAGTTGGAGATTTGCATTGTCTTGTAGCGTTAGCTTGGAGCAGCTAATATTTCATTAACGGATGTGGTGTAGCAAGTTAATTCAAAAAGGCTCAGCAAAGTAATAATATCTTCAGAATTTTACAGTGAAATAAAGGTGAAAATAATTAACAAACCGTTGTAACTTGTTCCTTTCGGTTTCTTAATTCAGAGACTGTACGCCGTTAGATCTAGCTGAAACGTTGCCAATGCCAACCAATCACTTCCGGTAAGAGACAGGAAGAGAAAGAAAAAAGAAATGAAAATACTGAATGAATGAATGAATTTAAAAAAGAAAAGTAAAGAAGTGAGGCTATATTTACAACAGTTACGTAGCCTAATGTAGAACTCTCTCTCTCTCTCTCTCTCTCTCTCTCTGTATATATATATATA
>JAOWBL010000023.1:11523427-11557861 GCA_028564865.1 Zenarchopterus dispar
TTATTATTATTATTATTATTATTATTATTATTATTATTATTATTATTATTATTATTATTATTATTATTATTACTGGAGCCTTTCTAAACATTGTTTTAAAATAGAAGCAGGTAATTCAGTTCATATTAATTCAAATGAATTCAGCTTCATAGGAACTTCAAGAATACAGTTTAACACCAAATTAGTCCAAATAATATAAAGCTAAAAAAAATACCAATAATAGTAATTGCATTGCTAAGAATACCACAGAATGCATCAAAACCTTTCTTTAAAACAATCTCCATCCTGACCAGTCAATAAATTTTAAATATACCAACAATTCTTAAAGGGAAGTGTCTGAATATTTGTCTATGATATGAACTCTATGAGAAAATCCAAAAAGATTGTAAATCCAATCACACAAGACTAATTATAAAAATAATTAATGTTTTTGAATGATGAAGTCAAAGTGCTGACCTTCATCCATTTGAAATGCATTAATGTGTTAGGATCCAAATCAAGAAGCTAAATGGACTCAGTTACAAGGTGGCTCTAACCCACTGCACAAGAATGTCACACCAGATACTGAAAACAAAGCTTTGCATGCTTTAGTCACTCATAGATAGTAATTTTTGACTATTTTCCACAAAAACTTAATGAAAATCTTTTTTTTTTTTTTTTATTAAATAAAAAAGTAAAAATGTTTACTCCTTTTGCAATATGTACAGTGTTAGGGAGGTAGAGAGAATGCTACACTCAGTGGCCAGAGCTGGCGAGGGCAGGGAGCCAGTGTGTGAAATTACCAGTATTGATCGATGGTCCAGGAGAATGCATTTCCTCTGAGTTTGAATGCATTATTAAGGAGACACTGTTCACCACAACAGGTGGCCAGCAGCCAGGCTTTACGGAGTTAGAGCAGCAGTGTGTAGAACTGTAGCCAGAGTTACGAGCAGCGCTTTTCTATTTACAACACCAGCATCTTCGGCATCAGAGATTCTTATGCTAACCTTATATCAACCAAATTAAATTGATTTCATCCAAACACTGTTCTTATTTCACACACACCACAGCTAACATCATTTAAAATCCAACAGTTGTCACCATATTTTTTTTTAAAACTGCTGCATAACACATTAGGCCCACTAGCTGAACTTGTGACATACAGTGGAAGACGTTCAGTTTCAGAGATGGGCAAAGCTTTTAAATAACTGAGCACTTTAAGAGTCTACGTGAGCGACTAATAGCAGTGAATAGTAGGTGTTGGAGCAGAGGTGCAGCATGTTTATGAGAAACACAGATGGTTTTTCTGCTTAAAGCGTGTGGCTCCAAGACTTGTTTGTGTGGGAAGCCCTGAATAATGAATTGATAATGCATGCTAGACTTTGAACGTTTTGCGGCACTCCTTTGTTCCGGGGTAGATTAAGTCTGGGCTTCTGTGCCTGATTCTGCAGTGTTTATAGAGTGATAAAGTTGATCCACACATTAGAAACACTTTTCACATTTGTTGTCCATTCTGCATGTTAAGTTGACTTTCAACAGGAGTCATGGCTTTTGCTGTTCTTGAAAGGTCATATGAGATTTATTTATTTATTTATTTTTAACTATTTTTTTTTCACATAACTGAAGTGATACATTATATAACCTGCTAAGCTTTACCACATGGTCGATGTAATATATTAGGGGCCAAAAGTTGTTTCCTCACATCCCTAGCTTTACAGGTTTGTGTGCTCTGAATGGCACAAATGAAAGTTACACAATCTTATGCAACCTATGATAAACTTTATATGATAAAGTTTCGCCAGCTCAAATGTGATACAATTACAATGCAACTAAAAGCATTATGTTGACTGGACGATGGAATCAATGGTCTCCAGGTTCACCATTTGTTTTTATGAACACCTTTCTGCTGGACACACACATATGAAATAAACATGTTTTACTGAAATTAAATGCCATTTATACCTTAAACTTTGACTCTTGACTCTTGACTGTTCATTTTCTTTTATTACTTTATTCATTCATTGTTGGATCTCTCTGGAAAGGCAGTTTTCTAGCAACAGCAGTTCATGTCAAACTCAATGACTAAAGAAAAGCTGTTGCCTCCGGCTCCCATAAGCTTTATCTCTATTTTTCCATAATATCAAAGACTGTCCATCAACTTTGGATTAGGAATTAAGAGTAAAATCACTAAATCTCTCCCCCATGTTATTGCTCATAGATCTTGTTGCATCACTTAAATGGACTGTAATCCAGACAAAAAAGGTTCAGGGGTCAATAAAACTACAATACATAAATGCTGACAAGTTGAAGTTATGTCATATGTTACAACACTATATACTTGCCTAATACACATTCAGATTGCTATGTAACATTGGTGCACTGCCTTCTTAAAAGCAAAAGCTTTTATGTAATGAAAAAAAAGTCTAACACAGGTGACAACTTCAAGATGAAAAGAATGACAGACAGAAATGAGAATTGCTTCAGAAGTGCTCTCTTTATGACCTTGTTTTTTTTTCTGTGTGCAAATTTGTATCTTTTATTCACACAGGGGAAAAAAAGAGTTGCATAATTATGTTGCAACACTCTCAAAATATAAGAATATACATGTCCGTACTATGGAGAATTAACTACAGTAGGATCCAGAAGTATTTGAACAATAACAGAGTTTATATGATTTTTGCCTTTTTAAACTACCATAGCCAATGTCAAATAAAACAGTCAAAATATTATCAAAGTGTAAACTTTCAGCTTTAATTTTAGAGATACAACAAAAATATACATTTACCATTGAGGAATTACAACCATTTTGATCAAAGCATTTGTACAAAGTGGCATCATTGGAAATATAATTGTATTTTCAATACTTAGATGAAAATCCTTTTCAGTCAATGTCTGTCTGGAACTCATGGACATCACCAAAGTCTGAGTTTCAGCCCTGGAGATGTTTGTGAGGCCTTGACAGCAACCACCCTCAGTTGCTGCTTGTTTCCTTTAGTTTCATTTCTAGGAACTGATAAGCATCTTCTAATAGGTGGAGGTCAACTGTCTGACTTGGACATTCAGGAATGTTCTTTTTTTTTTCTTTCAAAAAGTCCTGAGTGACTTTCACGGTATGTTTAGGATCATTGTCCATCTGCCCTGTGAAGCAATGTCTTGTCAGTTTTGCGGCAGTTGGCTGAATGAGTCAGCTAAATGTTACAAAATGCTTTGGCTCATGAGCTGTTCATTTACTTCCCCATAGATTTTTCTTTGTCACACTGATATAAGTTCACATTAGACATAAAGATGCTTGCAGGTAAAGATTAATCTGGTTGTGATCCTTTTGAATGTTGCAGTGGTTTGTAGACCTAAATTTTCTAACATTTACTGTATGAAGGTATCTGTTGAGTGTAGATTTTGATTATAATACATTTTCTTCTCCACAGTATTCTTGAGTTCTTTTGGTGTAGTAAAGGAGTTTTTATCATGCAATTGTCTCCCACAGTCTTTCAGAACTTGTGACGTAGTTGAGATCACCAGTGCTGTTGTTCTTGTGAAGAAAGCACCTGACTGTTGATTTGGCCACACTCATGGGGGTTTGCCATGTCGGGGCAGTTTTACTGTAAATTTATTGTGCTGATGTATGAAGGACCTAATGGAAAATAAACATCATCACTGAATTTAAAAAAAAAAAAAACATGAAATAGACTCACTTTTACGCACAGTCATTGCACTTCAGAAAATAGTAGTATTTACAGTGTTATATAATGTTATATTTAGCTGTAAAATGATAGTCTTGGTGGGTTTTTCCAGCTTTCAACTCAGTTTCTCCCTCCTGACAACTGTTTAATAATTCAGTATTACTTTCTGGCCAGCAAACAGGCACCTGCAGCTACAGACCATAGCTGCAGTCCAGCTTCAGTAACCTGCTACAGACCAGAGTAATTATGCCATAAACTTTTTAATCTCCTTTTCCTACTATCCCTTTGTCACATGCAGGCTTTTCTACATGCATGCGCCACCCCTTGTGCTAATCTTTCCAACCAATTTCATTCAAATATCTGGCCTATTTTTGCTCCATGTTATTATTTTTTATTTCAGAGTCGGCATTGACTTAATAGAAAGGGCAGATGAAAGATTGTGCTTCTGTGCATGTTTAAGAGAGTGGCATCTATTAGTCAATTGGCCTAGCCTAGATATATCTTCTTCTCTGTGAATTTACCGTTTCTGTTAGAATGTATACGTTATAGAAATAAAAAAGAAAAGAAAAACAGAAATAAAATAAATAAGAGAAACTAGCATCCAGTCTGTTTTCTGATGTAAAGCCATCGGAGCTGTCCTTGGTGCTGAATCTGTGGGGATCTGTCACACACAAACTGTTCCAACTTCTCATCAGCATTCACCTACAACGAGTTTCTAGAGCTCTCAAAACGAAAACAAACACAGCTGGCTCCTTCGGCCCACTGTCACACAAGGATCCCACTTCTGCTCTGCCAACAAATCCAGATTTTTCAGATGAATAATACACGGCGAGAAATGACAAATAGTCAAAGTGATGAAAGATTTAACACGTGTGAGCCTGAAAGCAAAATCCCTTGAATGTGACGCGACTTTTGGAGTTATTTAAACCGGAGCAGAGCGATTCCCGCCCCTCCGGTGGTGATGCAGTGGAGTCGCTCTGCGCAGAACCTGGCACGCGGTATAAAAGCGGGCGCGCTCGCTCGGACGGAGTACAACAACAAGAGGACGCAAGAACGACTTGACTGCAGCTCACCCGACCGAAACAAAACCAGCACAGACGCCAGCATGCACGGATTCCTTTGGAGACTTGTTGTATTTTCCTGCGTGATTTTGGAGAGTTTCTCTCAAGAGTTTGGCGGACAGACGCAGTTCATTTGCACGTCCGTACCCAAGGATATCGACATTTGCGCAGCCACGTTGCAGAACAGTGTGCCGGGGGAAGACTTAAAGACCACGGTCATGCAGCTGCGGGAGACGGTTTTACAGCAGAAAGAGACAATCATCAATCAAAAAGAGACTATCAGAGAACTGACCTCCAAGTTGGCTCGGTGTGAGAGCCAGAGTGGCTCCGAGCCCGGAGACGCACGCACCGGAGGCAGGAGGAAAGAAACTGGGACCAAAAACACAATGGGGGATGTGTCGAGGGGGCCCGCTGACACTTTGACGCAGCTATCACAGACTTTGCAGTCGCTGAAGCAGAGATTAGAAAATTTGGAGGTAGGCTGGAGGAACCTCCGACTTTATGCAAAATTCAGTCTATCAAATTATAATTGTGGGTTATAGTTAAAATGTAAATATGAACGCTGAAACACATCATTGATTGTCTGGTAAAACAATTTTTTTAAATCATCCAAAAGCAAAAGTTAGTCACAAACCAAAATGTTTTGTTTAATTTTTTTTCTAACCCTTACAGCAATTCAGCAGAAGTAACAACTCGGTACAGGCGAACAGCCTGAAAGACCTGCTCCAAAGTAGAATCGACGACCTGGAGAAGCAGGTTCTGTCTCGGGTGAACAGCATGGAGGAGGGGAAGCCCGGACTCCGGAATGAGACGGAGCAACGTGGGAGAGTAGAGTCCACTCTCACATCTCTACACCAGAGAATCACCGACCTGGAAAAAGGTATGAGGGAAAGAGTTTTCAAGCCTTGAGCACGAACAGTGAAGCTTTCTGGGAGTGTTCTGTGGGAGGATAGAGGCTTATGAATGATGCGCAAGACAACAATCATGGACAAGATTGTGGGAATTAATTCAACTTTAGAGTGAATATTAGAGAAAAAAGTCTGTTCACATCCCAAAATATGATTTTATAATATGATTTCACCTCAGCAGGTGATTTAGTGTTCACAAAGCAGAAGAATCATATGCTGCAGTTTGGTGCTCTAATTCCTGCAGATTAAGCCCCTGCAAGCATCCAGTGATTTGATGCTGTTACGAAAACATGAGGCGTGTCTGTTTGGGACACCTCTGCTGCTGTGCAGCAGCAAAGACTCACAGGGAAGCAAATTAAGAGGTGTGGATGAAGAAAAGATGAGATGAAAGTTAAAGTCAGTGCTCCAGAGATGGATTTATCTTATCAGATTAAAGCAAAGCTGGAGCGTCACCATTGTGGATTTGTTGTGTAACGAGTAATTCCAATGTAAATCCTCGTGGTATGTGAGAAAGGAGTGATATGCTTGATATTCTTCAGGGTAATGCCAGCTGTATTTTCTCCCATCACAGGTCAAAGAGAAAACAGACCTCTGGATAAGTTCCAGCTCACGTTCCCTTTGAGAACCAACTACATGTACGCAAAGGTGAAGAAGAGTTTACCAGAGATGTATGCCCTCACCGTCTGCATGTGGCTCAAGTCCAATGCGTCCCCTGGAGTGGGAACACCTTTCTCCTATGCAGTTCCAGGCCAGGCCAATGAGCTTGTCCTAATAGAGTGGGGAAACAATCCAATGGAGATACTAATAAATGACAAGGTATGACTTATATATAATGCAACATCTCCTAAATGATTAAGTTTACAATGTAACATATATTTCTCGGTCAATTCATGTGTATAAATTCCTTAAAGGTTGCAAAGCTGCCATTTCTCATCAATGATGGAAAGTGGCATCACATCTGTGTAACCTGGACAACCCGTGATGGTGTATGGGAAGCTTTCCAAGATGGTGTCAAGAGAGGGAGTGGAGAGAATCTGGCTCCTTATCATCCAATCAAACCCCAGGGCTTGCTGATCCTTGGTCAGGAACAGGTAAAAACAGAAACCAGGGTGGATTCAGTGTTTTCCAATTCCTCATGTGAAACTTTTGTTGTGTGTAGAGAACTCAATAAATATGTTTATCAGTTTCTTGTTGTCTTTTTTGCTGAAACACATATGAATACTCTATGTATTCATATGTGTGAATACTGTATGTATTCATATGTGTGTTATTATTCATCCTTTCATCCTTGTGTTTTTCCTCAGCTTGAACAAAGTTATTTGATTTTTAAGTAGAGTTCATCAGGAATACGAGAGCCTCAGGGATAACTCCTCTTAAAAAATTAATCAGTCAAAACATCCAGATAATCAAAGAGCTCCTTGTTCTCCTCTACAGCAGCTTTATCATTCTTGTTTTCCTCCAATTTCTTCACCACAGGACACGCTCGGAGGAGGATTTGATGCCACACAAGCTTTTGTTGGAGACTTGGCAAATTTCCACATCTGGGATCGGAAACTGTCTGTGGGAGAGATTTATAATCTAGCAACCTGCAGCAGCAAAGCTCAAGTGGGCAATGTTTTTGCATGGATGGAGACAAGCCTTGATATTTATGGAGGAGCCTCAAAGTGGACATTTGAAGCTTGTCGCCAGCTGAACTGAATGGCAGGGATGAGAGACGCTGCGTATTTGCAAAAGCCTGTGTCGTCCCTGGCACTGGTAACCTACATGAAAGATCACGAGGACGTTCTTGCAGTATATAGCATCTGGAATTTTCTTATAGATATTTGAAAACATTATTTGTGGACAGTTTGACTGATTTTTACCAGATTTTCAGGAGGGAGAGGTCACTGAACAGAAACATGATATCCGGTGGTGCTCCAACGCACATAGAGGTCTGCTTACGATTTCCTTTGAAAAGCGGGTTATGTCAATCCTGAGAGCAGAGAACGTCCATCTAGATAAAAAAAAGAAACTTGGACCAGCTTCAAAAATACAGTTGGAGGCCGTCTAGTTTTTAGAAAAGAGATGTCACACAATTCAAGACAACGACCGACTTCTTCAGATGTCTTTTCCGTCTCGACTGCCAGGGATTTTCACTGTGAAAAAGGGCAAGGTGGATTTCTTCGAAAGAAGGTCTTCAAGACCTTACAAAATAGACAACATCATCCCTCTGTCACTCTTCTTTCTCTACCACCACCCGCTTGACGTGATTTTGTGCGAAGAATGACGTATATTCATTGCCAACATTTGAGCCTGAGTGCCTTGGGCTGTAGAAAAATATCTCAGCACATCCATCATCCTTTGCAGAGTGTTTGTGCATTTGTGTTTATTTTCTTGTAAATTAGTTTGAAAAAAAAAAAGATGTTTGTTGTAACACTTTGAATGAAAGTAGACCGGATTGTTTATCGTAAAATGCAGTTCATTGATGACAGTGATGCATTTTGCAGTTCCTTGAACTTCAGTGGGAATGTTCTCTGTACAGTAACAGCATGTCTTAACTTCTGTAATGCTGCGACAGCATCTATGATCTTTGCTTTTACTATCCTACTTTTAGGTTGAGGTTTTATACGTTATTGTTATATGCTTAAAGCATGGCAACACTGACAGATAAAAAAAAAAGATTCTAGTTTTTGTAATAAATTGTGATACTTCAATCATAATTCAGGTGTTAGTATTTATTTTTGCATACTTGTGATACACTGGTGTTGATTCTGACCTGGGCTCAAAGTAATAAAACTACAGCAAATACTGGATATAAATCTAATGGCTTTACTGTTGATTCAAATAGTCCATTTTCCAAGTCATTTATCCACTTCAAGGCAGTGGGAGCTATGAGACAAACAGAGACCTACCCAACTCCTCCCAGTCTTCAGGAACTTCCTCCAGCTCTTTCTGAGGGAATCCCCAGATGTTTCCGAGCCAACTGGAAGATAATTCTGTTTAGAGGCCAAGCTGGGCCGACCCAACTTTGCCCAGCTGGTCTGGACTGCCAAACCTATAAAGGGGATCAGGCGGCTGAACTGTGCAGGACAAGCAGTTCACACTGAGCTCCTCCTGGATTTTCAAACTTCTCAGCCGATCAGGAAGATTCAGCTCAGGCACTCTGCAGAAAAAAAACTGTGGGCATGTTCTTTTGGTAACCCACATTCATGGATTAAAAATTAGTTTGTATAATATTTTATCTATAAAGGGACTTATTTGGGCTTCAGAGTCTCATTATAGAAAAACTGCACATAACAGTTTCATAAGTCCCAGGTCCATTCCTTTTACAACCCCTGAGCAAATAGAAGAGCACTAAATCCCACATTTCATAAAATAGAAATGAGTTACATCTATATTTTTGCTCAGGAAATTATTACAGCAGAGAACATTATCCACAAAATGATCAAAAATAGTATAGCATTTCAAATGTGAACAAATATAGTACAAAAGAACTTCAAAACCACAGAAAACATGGCAGAATAAAGTCTGCGTAAATATAGCATCATCTATTTTTCCCTAGCATGTTACTGTATTTGTGGATGATGACTCAGTTGCAGATCAATGGGAAGGAGCCAGACAGTCAGACATCCAACAACAGAAATATAAAGGAAAAATCTTAAATGTCTAAACTGGCAGGAAGTCAAAAACATTCAAATCCAGACTGGATCCCAAAGCAGAAAAGAACAAAGCGTGTAACTAACTGGGATTAAGACACACGTAAGCATACAAAAAATTATTTATTAGAAAAAAGGAATTGATGACTGATGGCATAAATGTGTGTCGTGAAAATAGAGCAGAGGTGTAATCAAAACATGTCTGGAGGAGGTTAAACATGGCAACACTGAGGCTACATCCACACTGACAGCCTGGGTCTGATCTGAAAAACCCAATTAAATGCAACGTATCCCAACTGGATTCAAACCACAAATGGAGGTGGTTTCAAATGTGATTTTGATGAAATATTCACAGATCCTTCTGGGTTTGAATGGTCTGGTTGCTCAGATAAGATTTCACATAGGTTTTATGTGCGTAGGAATGTAACACAATTAGTCTACCAGACTAATTGTCCCCAGTCACATCCATCTCTCTGGTAGATGTGACTGGGGACAATTAGTCCTCTATTGATTAGCCTCAGGTGTGCATTAACTAGCAGCTAACCTGGACCGTGTATCCCGCTGTGCTGATGTGCTGGAAGAGAGAGCTGCCCAAAATAAAGCCTCCTCCATCTTTGGCAATTTCTTGTTAACTTGTGTTTCCACATACGCAATCATTTGCAACAGTAGGCAAGTTCACCAGTCTCCACTTACAAAAAAAAAAAAAGATCTACATCTGTTCTATGTACGTAGGTTACCATAGCAACTATATTGACCAAGGAAAGTCAGTGAGGACAGACAGGGGCCTCGTTCAGGTTTTGTTCAAACTCTGATTATGTTGAACCTGAAATGAGGGAAACTTAGGATTTTGTGTTTCAGATAGTGAGATAACTTAAACCTTAGAAAAAGAGGTTGATTTAAGTCTGACTCAGAAATCAAGGTAACTTATGTTCTGAGTCTGTTGCCATGGTAACACATCTGTGAATGTAACCTGATTGAGACCACATTTTGTTTCACAAACCCTGAGTTCTTGTCTGTCTCCTCCACTTCATAAATATGAAACAGGTTTAGTTTCACAAGAAAATAGATCTTATAAAGCACATTTTGGAGATGTCTGTGAACAGCAACATGACTTTATTTATGAATAAGTCACACTGGTTAGAATGAAGCTGCATTTCCCTTTGAAAAGTATCTTGACACAAGTGTTGCCTTTTGTGTGCTTTACATCACTATATTAAACAAATCATCATGTTTGATTTGAAAAAAATATTTTGAGAAAGTGAACTTCCTCTAAGTCACAAAAATACCAACAGTATTATTTATAGATGATTAAGAGAAGCTCCGCAACACTTCTTGTGGGCTGGGAAAGTTCCTGTAAAGGACGGACATGGCAGTAAATCCTAGCCAGCCCTGCCGGTGTAAAGGTTGGTGAGGTTGTTATTTCTCACCACAGTCAGCTCATATGTCCCACAAATGGGCTTCTATTCTCCACCTCCTGGGTTAATGGGGATATATCTTCATATCTGTAGGTTTCATGTGGGTTTCCCCAGACAACACACTGATGTCAGCTCACAGCCGTTACAGATGGCCACCGTCGCACATCTCCAGTTGGCTTTCAGTACAAGCTCTTTGTTCACCAGACCTACCTGCTCATGTGTATAAGTACACACATGCAGTACAGTCATGTATACAGAGTAAATATCTTCCTAAGCAGGCATCTGAGTCTCCAGCAGAGGTTGACTTCAACTCTTTATTTACCTCCAGCTGGCCTTGTTGACCTACAGACCACTTGAGCAGTACAGCTTTCTTTCTTTTTTTTAATTTTTTAACTTAAATCTTACTGCATTTCATATCAAGCATGCATTCATCAAAGCTGAATAATAACCAGCTTGTTGACCTCTCCCCAGCTTTCTTGAACACTAATTAGTTTGTGTCTGCATTGTGCATTGTGCTTGAAATGAATTTAGAGGCAAGGCTGGATAAAAAAAGTGACATTTTCTCTTCACATCTAATTATTCTGGTCCTTGTCTGATTGACTGAAGTCATACATTTCTTCACGTTATCACACTGATCAGTAATATGATCACGTTTTTTAATGCCTTTTTAGGACCTTTGTTGAGAATCATCTGCTTCTTTCCTTGAAATGATATGGAGGGATTACCAAAATAATAGATCTACTTCTGAGAACAACAATGTTTGGTGATGATGTAAATAGTGAGTGAAATTCAGGGAAGTGCATGTCTTGCTGCTCCTCTTCAAATCCTACTATCTGGTGCTGCACTGACCTCCTCTGATCACTTTCTGAGTGAATCACAAGTAAACACCCAGTCTTTGTGAACATTTTGCCAATGCTTGCAAAATACTGAAAATGAAATCTTGGTGAATGGTGTCCTTCTAGTAAAATCCAAGGTTTCAACCAGATATCAACAATTATTCGGTCCTCAGCAAATGTGGCACCACTGGATTGTCTTGGCCCAAGTGGATGAATTTAATCAGACTGGGTTAATTCCTTTTGAAATTCTTTGCTAGGCTCAGACATTTGCAATGTTTTTAATTAATATTTTTCTGACCTGAGAGACCATCATTAGTTGACACCAAACATTTTTTCTCCATGCACTGTATCACCTCAACTTGTTTTTCTCAGTTTTGAGCAGGATCCAGTCTTCTCTGTCTCAAACATGATGAAAACCTTAACAATCAGCACCGTGATATATTTTTCAATTGTCTGTCTGAGACTGACGAACAAGAAAATAAGCAAAAGCTCTATGAGGTCATGAGAGAAATGTAATTGTCCCGTTAATGCTGATGAGGGGTTGTAAAAATATATATTATTGATTATAAAGTCAATTGATTTGGATAAATGGATTTGCCATCACGAAGAAGTACTAAAAATATTAAAAAGTTAAATATCACCATTTGTGTAAACTTCAGTATATTTTATTATAATGCCAACAGAAACAATGCTGAAATAAGATTTTATCCTTTAGCGATTCTAATGGCATGGATTCAAATGTATAACTATATTTCTCCAAAGAATGAAAGGATGTTTCAGGTTATACAATTTATATTTTTTAATAGGACCATGCATCAGAAGACCTAATTGTAAACACATTTAACTAAATTCTGAATATTTTTTTCTCTAAGCACTGCAATGAATGATTCTCTCTTTCATTTAGTCTACCACTCATTTAAATGTGTTTTAAAGGCTGCTGACAATTGGCCAGTGGTGGCAGAAAGACAAGAGGAACATGGCTCACTTGATGAAACGGAATAAACATGAGACACACATCCATCCGCACTTGTCCTTAATCTCAGAGCTACTTCAGCAGCAGCCGGGGTGGTGCCCCTGTATGAATAATAGATGTTCTCCCAACCCAGGAAATTCCCCTCCGCATCATCATCCAGTCAACCTCAGCTCAAATATATACAAAAATGTCCTTCCTTCAGGAAAATGCTAACATGAAATCACGCTCCTGTTCTCGAAAGACTTCCTTCAAGCATTTGTAAGAGCAGGCAGATAATTGCTTCTAAGAGGGAGGAGATTTTAGGTTGTTTTAAGTCTAAACATCACAACTCTTCAGTACAGAAATTCTGCAAAGTGCTAGCATACAAACAAGCCGTGTTTGCTGGAAACTCAACAGTATTTTCTATGTGCAAATGTTCAACTGATACTATGAGTTTGTTTTTTTTAACTGAGCAAGCTATAAAGAAAACATTTGTGCCTAAAAACGTTTGGTTGCACCACTAAATGTTTTATCTTCTTTGTGAATTCAAAAGGCCAGAAAAGTCAGAAAAGATGAAAATGAAGCTGAAAAGTTAGAATTAAACATGACAACTGTTTAACATTTAAATAAAAAGGTTTGTTTTTACTTTCATACAAAGAAAAAAAAAAGCCAAGTGTCTGAATATTTTGTAAATTTCCTAAGTTTTTGGTCCTTATTAGGAAGATTTTTATTGAATTTTCCACAAGAAGGCTTCCTCATTGTTGAGATTCCAGAAAAATCTTGAATGTCCATGATACACAATTTATTTATTTTTTTCTTAGTGAAGATGACTTACAGGGCCATGAGGAAAACTTTATCCTGTCTTGAGGTAGTCTGCTGGATTTTCAGGTATGTTTTTTAACAGTGGGACACATTAGGAAAGCATTGATCTTTCTGAAGGACTTCTGAAGATAAATAGATGTTCTAATTTTCCTTTCAAGCAGTCCTACAATAGAGTTCACAAAGAAAGTTTTCTTATTGTTCAAAATCATAACTTGAAATTCACATCTGTTGTTGACTAAAGGTTATTAATTAAATTATGAACTGAAGTGACCATTGTTGAAAATAGTTTGGGTGTCTCATAAGTCTCTGGTATGTGAGTTTAAATTATTTTTTGTGAATATTGGCATATGTAACCACACAGGAGTGCCCTTGGCTGATTGTTTGAATGATGTTTGAGGACTCAGACACCTGAGCTTCTCTAGTATCAACTCTGAACAAACCCCAGGCTTTAACAAGCTGAGATGTTCTATTTCAGACTTTTGCAGGGTGCTGTTTTTGTGATATGGAAAAAATGATATTGTGCCTGATATGTTGAAAATATTAGATGACTTCGTCTGCTACTTTTGGTGGTAGATGTTCAGGTAAAACAGAATAAATTAGCAGGTTATTTCAGCTTTTTTGCACAGCCATGTCACACGTATCTTAAGTTTTTATCAGAGAAGTTTCATCAGCTACATCCTTACACAAAAAACAGAAACAATTCTTATTTATTCAATCAACCCAGTAACATTTAAGGCCAAAAATATCACACATGTTCATTATTGAGAATTACAGAAAGAAAAAGAGCAAACTTTAAAAACAAATCAAAACCATTTTCACAAGCTCTGAATGTGCAACGTTGCAAGGATTCAAAAAATATGTACTACATGTACACAAGTATTTGTTTTGTGCCGCAGTTACATCACCCAACCTCTCAACAAAGCCCAGGCATGTTGTCCCAACAAGCCTGAAACTCAAACAGGATCAGTTACAGGCTTGGGATGTACTATAGAAACAGTACATAGGTTATATAAAAGCTTTAGCAGCTTCAATAACAGATAAGCTTCAGTAAGTCCACTAAGCACATTGACTAAGTGAACCCGTGGCCTCCTCCATGTCCTTGCACAAATCAAGAGTCCCTTATTCCCTGCCAAACATGACATCTGCATTCATTAAACGAGCTGAGAGGTGGGACCTCCTCGTGAGGAGAGAAAGTCAGTAATTGACATTCTACTCAAGTCCCCTAATAGTCTCACACGTACCTGTTTGCCTTTAGTATGTGAGTCACCAAAGTTATGGAAAAGAAAAGGTTTGAGTGTTTATTTTGCCTGGATATTGTAAAGTGGCCTGGCAGATCTGTAGGAGCAACTAAAAATAGTCACCACGTTTCTAATTAATTGTTTAACCTTAAGTAGAAGGCGGCTTCAGTATATTCACAGTCTATTCAGACAACTTAAAGGAAGAAAGGCTGCTACTGTGTAGCCTGGCATCATTTTCTGAACCATACTGCGCATCGGCTGAAGTAAAAAAGCAAAATGAAAGTTTTCTGAGGAGCTAAGGAGGACTATTAGATTCAGACATGTTAAAGCTGCTTCATGTTCTTGCAGTCCAGAAATTCAAAGATGTAAAAGGTCCATGGGACTGTAGCTGTCCTCCCTGGATGAGAAAACGCAATACCAGATATTCAAAGACATTCAATCTGAACTTCAAGGTCAATAAATGTCACTATTGCAGCAACCACGACCTTTCAAACAACACTGGGTTTCCATGGAAAAAGTGGTTTCTGGGAAAATATCCTTTAAATCTTGAAGACACAACTGGAGATTTTTGGCAAGTTGACTCAACTCTTTTGTTTACAGACCTCAAAGGAAAGGACATCATACCTACTCAGTTACATTTTGGAGCTGTACTGCTGCACCTGGAACAGGGGGACCTTGAATCTGAGGGGGACACCATAGCGTCTGAAGGCTATCAAAGGGTCTTTTAACACAACACACTGTTCAGAGACAGGAAGCTCAGCCTCAGACCCTCAAGTATTAAATTATATTGTATTAGGTCTTCCAACCAGATAATGGGTCAAACACATGGGGGAGTCAAAAAGGATTTTTATCACTAGCACCGGCCTCTTCCTGTCCTTTTGCTCAGTCAAATCCATCTCATATAAGAGCTTTGATCACAAAATGTTTGCATTTGCTTTTTACACTGGTCAGATAAAAATTAGTATAAAAAGAAAAACAGTGCATTCCTCCCTTCTGATGGGCTTAGATTATGTCAGTAATTTCTACGTCACAGTGACAGATTATCATTTCTTGTGTGAGCTACATCTGTGTCTGTGTGTGATTCTTACTTGAAGTGGAATCTACCAGGAAAAATAATAAATTATGTTTAATGTCGTAGAATACAAACATAATTGAGTGAATCAATTGAAAATGCACAGAAAAGACCAGCTGTGTTTAACTTCAAATAGATATTTGATATAGTATCTGAAAAACAAATACAAGTAACACTTATACCTTGATTTGTGAACAAGCAATAGTTTTGCAGATATGTACAATATTTCTGTAAATTAGTCATGATTTGAGTGCTGCATAATTGGTTTGCCTGTCCCCCTCTAAGTCTGCTGTCAAATCCTCCTTTTCTCACAATTCCTGCTCTTTCTCACGATCTCCCTCTTGGCAGTCTGCCACGGCCGGTCTTTAGCCACAGGTGTCTGGTGACAGAAGTTGGCACCACAGGACTATTTCTCATGAAGATGCCACCGTCGCTGCACTCTCTGGGAGCGAGGCCAGGGCCTGCTTTCCATAATCAGGTCAGCGACAAGCAACAACAGCAAAGACCTCTTGCCCTTACATCCACCCCAACACGCTGCAGGTAGACCTGCGAGTGGAGGCCAGGGATGAGTGAGTAATCAGTGCTGCAGGAAGAAGCGATGGAGTCAGTGCAGGCATTCGTACTTTAGCTGACGGGGCATCGAACCACACTAGAACAAACTCAGGGTCTTAATAAGGTGCATCAGTAAACTTCACACGACAAACAAGACAAGGCAGGCAGGAACTAAAATGATCCTCAAGGGAGATACTTTGTTGTAAATGAAGAATAGTGAAATTGATCCTTGAACAATAACAGTAGCATGCTCAAATTTCGGTTGGATGGTAAAAGTGGTGTATTTCTCTTCATGAAAAAAGTAAAACTCTTTCTTTTTTGACTGAGGTTGTGTAAAGTAAGATTAGTAGTTAGTAAACAGCTATCACAGCACTCTCAGCTGGAGAGTGAGGGAGGAATTCTCATGGGAGCTGAGCCAACATTTACTCATGGCGAGGGTCAGAGAAGCCGATTTCCATCAACTCAAACTTCATAAACACCATAGCGGTTGGAGCAAAAACAATTTCATGAACTTTTACAGTGCATAACTTTTGCATGAGACAATTATGCAGATTTAAGGGTTAGGAGAAATATGAGACACTCAAATAATTAGAATATGTATATGTGGTTGGAATTAGATGTTAAAAAAACATCTCACATGAGCACTGCCTTGCACGAAACAACAGCCTTCTGATGTATTTCAAACATGAAAACTTCCGTGATTGTGAGTCTATTATTCATGTGGACGACTTTACCTATAACACATTTTCTTGTGACCTGGACTTCTCTGAAATGTGACAATATTCACAGTTGAGTTTAACGCCTGAGCTGTAATCATCCAACACTCTAAAGGTGTTCGCAACAGCTTCTGTATTTGTATTAATTTCCTGTATTCAGGTGTTTAACAGGGTGTCACAATATTCATGAAAGGCTGACAGCCTTGTTGAAAGGATGTATCTTTCTCATATTAAACTGTATTCACGGGGGAATTCATAGCTTCATAGTTCAAAACAAAACAAGTCAAAGTTAGTTTATTCTGCAAAACAACTGAAGGACACACATTTTTGATATTAAATGTAACAGTAAATCCATGGCCTTTTATATTTCAGTTTTTCAAGCAATATTATGGGGATGTGGGCTTATAGAAATGCAGCTGAGCTGGAGTGACTCAAGGTTTAATGCATTTGTCTAGGTTTAATATGTGACTTCCTGTAAAACAGTATACACCGAGTATAAAGAGGGAGAATCAAAGGAAATACTCAAAGGATTTGATTCTGTTGCATTGATCACATTGATGGCCATCAGGAACCCTCCCAATATGTTGTTTGACTATAGTTATAAAGTACTATGATGTAAATTTGATCACGACATTAACTATGTATCAAATTACACTTTTCGACTGAAAAATATTCAATAAACCTGAACACAGATTAGGGAAGACATACAAGAAGTATAAAAGTTTTTACATGGATAGATTTGCTTAAAATAGCATTACATAAACACATAATTATAGCTTCTATATTGGAATGACATTTAGACAAAACATTAAAGTGGATAGTGCATAGTTTTCCATGTTTGTGGACTTATCTGAAGTGTTGAATAAATGAAATGTCAGAAAGGAGAGGAAGCAACCTCCCAATATGATCTGACTGGTTATATGAGTAGTACAGGAATTCAGGGACACTTTATGTCATTTATGTGCATTTTCTGGTGTCTTTTCACCTTTTTGCATTTTTGTCTAAATAGTTAGGACAAAAATACAGGTCAGGGTGTCATCGCTCACATGACATGGAGTAAAATGGCACAATAAGAAAGGATGTGCAACAATAACATGAAAACTGTCCTGTTTCTTGAGACTGAGCTGGATCTGCTCAAGGTTTCCAATGATGGCCATGTGTTCTATGCCTACACACAGTTCAAAACACAATATTCAGAAGACAATGGTACCTCTATTAGGTTTGACCACATAAATATGAGACCTCAAACTCACAAATTTGTGGTTTCTTTATGCTTCACGTTCTACAGGGACTGAAACAGACTTTACTGTTTTCCGACAACCGCTGGATAGACATACAGTAAAAGAGTACATATTTTTTCTTTATTTTTTCATCACTTTTTCTTCCTGCACCAGTTGGCCTGGTTTTAAATGTAACAGAAACCCAATAAAAATAGCCACATCAACTTTCACAACAGATTGACAGCTGAAAAATATATAGGAAAGACATCAGTCATAAAAAGCGCAAAAAGCATTGACACAAAGTCAGAGACAATAAAAGGAAAGAACGGTGCTTCAGGAGGACCACCAAACTGAAGGACTGGTATAAAGTAACTCTTCAGACTTTTAAGCTTGTTCACTTGTTGAGACCACGAAGACAAACATGTTTAAGATCCACTGGTGGCTCTCCATTCATACTCCAATGATCTTCTCTCAGGGACATTGCACCATGAGAGCACCATGACCTGACGATGAAAAGCCTTGGTGAGGTCTTTGCTCACAGGCCACCAACAAAATGCAGGTCAAAGTCTGTTCATTCATCAGAATAGGAAAAAGCACCTAAAATACCATGTCAAGTCCATCAAGTTGAGCCCATCATGAGTCTTCTGACCTGGCGAGGAGAGGAGAGGATATTAATGTTGACCTTGGCAAGCAGTTTTCAGTTTCTCAGGAGATTTCTACACCTTCCTCTCTGGAGAGATACTGGTGAGGTTCATGGAAACACTCAAAAACCAAGGACCAAAGGAAAAACTGAAATATTCCTTTCAAAACTCTGAAATCATTGATTACTCTTAAAATATTAAAAGACTAAAGTTGTATATGTTCATAAATGAGAACCACACAGGGTTAAAAATGACGCGGAACATAATGTATGAACATAACAGAACCACAAGAGGCTGACAGATTGTTTTCTTACATTATGAGTCTGTCATGTTCATCATTGGTAATTAATTGTCATGGACATCCGACACGTGACGGCTTTTTTTTTCTGTTGACCTCATGTGGCCAGCTCTGTCACGTTTGCTCGAATATGAGCCACACAATGGGACTCTGTCATCTCCCCCCATGCCCCATGAATAATCCATGACCTCAGAGGCACTGGGAAAACGGCTCTGGGTGCTCTGTGAGAGGCTTTCACCAACACAAACTGTCAAAACTGGACACAAGCGCCTGCATGCACTCGCCAGAAGGTGGGAAAAGTTCGACAGTAACAACAACCCTAGCTGTTTTTACTCAACACCCAACCGATGAGCTTTTTTTTTTTTTTTTTCAGGGTGAGTGGGTGTGCGAAGGGTTGATTTAAATCTTTTCTGTTTCTAACATTTAAACAAATGGGAAAGAGGCTGTTCAAGGAGGTCAATTTAAGCTGCTGCAAATGCATCATGATTCTTTTCATTTTACAAATGTAAGTTTATGAACACAATGTGCTATAAAATATAATCACAGAGGGCCCACTATTGTGCTACATAACACATACCCCACTAAAAAAAAGAAAACAAATTTGGAATTAGGTATTTGGCATTCTGTTAAGGTAATTATTCAGAACTCCTTCTTAGATGCAACATTCAGATGTGCAACTATTACAGCACTAGTATTTAATATGACACACAGAACCGAGTAAATTAGGCTCTTATTCCACAGAGGGTCACAATTATTGCACATATCATCTCTACATTGTCAAGAAACATCCAATTTGAGGAGCAATTGAGAAACTTTCCTGTGGAAAAACTGTTCATGGTTGCCACTGAGGGTGAAATAAGAGTGGGAAGCAATGCATCTTCCCAAGTACATTCTTGTCTGACAGGGAGACTATAATAGCACATAGTCATGCGCCTCACCTGCTGTAGGACAGTCCTCTAATGGGTACTGTCCCATCTTTTCTCTGTTTTTCGCAGCACAGTACTGCAGCACTAGGCAGAATCATAGACCAAGTCCCTTTGGGACACTTAATGAACAACCTGCATCATATGTATGTGTGTGTGTAGGTGTGTATGTTCTTGACTGTATTCCACCACAACTCACTTCCTGCCTGAACCCTTCATCATATTTCCCAGCTGCTTGTCACCACCCACAATCTCATCTTGTTTGCTAAAACACTAACATACTGTAGTTTTCATTGTTACTGATGACCAAGTACTTCTTAAAAAAAAAAAAAAAAATCCAGGACTATAAGTCACATCAATAGGTTCACCTGTTCCACTGTTCGTTGATGTAAATATCTAATCAGCCTATCAAGTGGCAGCAGCTCAGTGCATTTAATCATGTAAACACCCACAGGATGACCTGCTGAATCCTAAAGCATCAGAATGGAGAACAAAGGGGATTTTAGTCACACTGAACATGGAGCGGCTGTTGGTGGTCTGAATATTTCAGCTACAGAATAAGCTCCAGAAAAAGAGTTTATATAGGGTTTGTTGATGCAAATAAGTCATTTTTCTCCAAAAAAATTCCCAGATCAATTTGAGATGATAAAACAACATCAAGTAACTAAAACAATCAGATGTTGCAACTAATAGGACATGCAGAAGACTAGCTCTGAATGTACAATACATCACACTTTGAAGCAGATTGACTGAAGTAGCAGATGTCCATACCAGGTGCCACTTTTGTCTTCTAAGGACAGGAAAATGAGTCTGTGGTTCAAACTGGTTCACCAGAATTGGACAAGGAACACTGATGAGTCTGTTCTGCAATATTTGGATGATTGGATGATAATACCAGAGTTTCGTTTCTAAACCATGTCTCTATCTTTATGACCACAGTCTATCCATGTTCTGATGGCTACTTCCAGAGGGATAAAGCACCATCTTAAGACTTCAGTCATCACAGTTTGGGTTCTTGAACATAACAGTGATGTTGCTGTGCTCAAGTGGCATCCATAGTTACCAGATTTCAATCCTATGGAGCCGCTTTGGGATGTGATGGACTGGGGGATTTTTATCTCTTCACTGTGCAGCTGACCGTCACATCAGCATGGTCAAAGATCACAGAGGAAAGTTTCCAGCATCTTGCTGAATCTATACCACAAAGAATCAGGGCTGTTCAAAAGGCAAAAACCCAGCAAGGTGTACCCAATAAAGTGACTGGAAAGTAAAGTATAAAAATATGAGCTAAAATACAGTATATAAGTGAATCAGTAAGTAATAATTTCTTGTAAACTATCTGTAAAATGATCATGTTTTGCCACAGCTCAAAACTGTAACTGTTCATTCATCACCGGTTATTCCAACATTAGTCCCTATTTTTTTATTTTTGTCAAAGTTTCTACATTGTAGTTTCTCAATGCTGAGGGATCATTTAATCTTTTAAGCCTTTTGTTTATACATGCTGTATTGCAAATTTAAGCATCATACTCATCAGTTATTTTGCTGTTTTATCTTGGTGCCTTGAATAGATTAATGTAATCTTTCCTGTGTGCTCAATATAAGTATAGCTTCATGCAAATGACAAAATTACAGAGGACATTGAAATGCATGTGGTTTGCAAGCGGCAAGCTTTACAGTATGAGCATTTATTTGTTTGCTTTATTTGTGGTGATCAAAAACAGCTTTTTATTCAAAACAGCTCCCAGCCCTCAAGTGCCACTGTGACTAAACTTCACAGAGGTTCATTTTTCATCTTGAGCTTGTCACCAACACAGACAAGGAAACTAGAGAACACGGGGTAAGAATGAAGTGTTTTGCACAGGGTGAAAATCCAAAACCTGCTGTTTATTACAGGCAGCAGCGGTCAAACACAGTCAGTCAATCAGTAGAGGAGGGGTGTCAGACAAGGACAAAAACCAAGTCTGAGCAAGTGGTTTCAACAACCCCAGGAGCATAAATAAACAACAGAAATCAAGAAAAAGGCAACAATCCACTAAACACTTGGCATAGATACTGGATAAGAATACAAAAGAGCTGAGACCGGAAATACCCGGGTCTACAAGCCCCTCTTTGACGCCCCGTGTCATGTTGTTTCTCACAAGGAAAGTGAAGACTGGAAGTCTGGTGAGAGACGAGTGCAGTGAGGAGAGTATTAATACTGAGGTGGGTAATGGATGATAAACAAAAGAGTGAGATTGGTGGAAAGCCAAAGAAAGAGCTTCTGTTAAACAGGAAAAGAAAATTAGTGTGGTTGGATACCAAAAAAAAAAAGACATTTTTAAACATCCAGGCGGACAGTCACAGAATTCAATGATTACTAAATCCTTTAATGGAGTGAAAATAGTACTAAAGCAACACAGTGAGTGCTAGAAGTGAGAAACCGTATTGATTTTTGAACTGTATTCTTACAGAATTGTAAGAACCAATAATACACCATAAGAGGTCATGGGAGACTTGCAGTTTTGAAGCAAAAATGTAGGAGCCAAAAGTCAAAGCTCCAAGCTATTAGCCTCTTTGGTCCTCAGTGGAACCATTATCTAAGAGTTCAAGGGTGATGTTAACTAGAATTATCCAAATCTCTTCTCTGGAAAACATTTTAGGACTATGGGATCAGTGCTATAATCCAACCAGTCACATCAGAAAGCCAGCAGCTCTGATGTGCTGACCCGAAATGCTTGCTTTCAATTCTGTTTTCAGTGAAAATAACAACAACAGTATCAAGTTCCCAGCAGGTCACAGGCATCTGGGATTCAATCAAATTCATGGGTCACAAAGAAAAATACAGTGCAACTAGTTTATCACACATACACTCACATCCTGAACATCTCAGGTATTGATTGCAGTCCATGAGAATGGATCCGAGTTGTCCAGATCAAACCACAGAAATCGATTGCACTTTTAAACGCTAGCAATTGCCTGCTTTAGTCAAATTGCACACACATCCCTGGCCTGTTTTGATCCAGTGTCAGAGCAGAATAAGCAAATGAATTGTGTCTTTCAGTGAGCATGAACTATCTCTATTTTGTGAGGGTCTGACTGTGGCAGTGTAATCCACACCTTCAATAAAAAAAATGTGTATTTCAATGACAAGGCTTTGATTCTAGTCTTCTTTAAGCAGATTTCTTATGTCAACAAAATAAAGAGTTAAAGGAAAACTAAAAACACAAAGTATGCAAATTGTAAATAAAGAGTACCTGACAAAATCTGCATGGGCAATATCTTTTCTGATTTAATAATCTTATAAAAGCATATATTTAATTGTTGATGGATGTTATGGTGAAAAGAGCAATTCACTTGCAAATAGACTAAAAGGATCGTGACACAGTAACTGAGACTGGAGACAACATAATCATCATTATACTAATGGACAACACTTAGGGCAGTGTCAAAGATGCTAAAGCTTTTAAAGTGTACAAATTGAAGTATTTAATATGAGGAAGCTGTCCTACAAATGACAAAAAAATCAAAAAGTATTTTTCAACAGACTCCAGAATATCATGCAATTTGTTAAAGACACTGAAAGAGAAAGAGAAAGAGAAATCCATCTCTTTTGGTATGGCTCCAATAACAAGGGTTCAGGTAAAACCATAGAGACAGCAACAAAATTGATTTTGTGCACCTATCACAGTCTACGAGCCCAGTAGGATCCACTGGCCTTTGGTGATGGCATAATCAAAGTTTGATTATTTTCTACTGAGACATAATCAATTTACATCTGTTTTGATCAGTACAAACACAGAGCAGATACCAACAGTAAATTAGAACAATGAGAAGTAGAATGAGGAGGGTTTCTAATAACAAGGGTCAGGCTAAAGCTTAGAGACACTGCAAGACCCCAGTAAGAACCTATCTTTCTATACACTTAAATACAATAAAGAAATAGTTGTGGGAAATATCTAGAATTAAAAGCAGCACTACCAACTGGACCAGTCATATTTGCTGTAGTCTGTCAATTGGACACATATGCACATTTCTGAGGGTGAACATTCAACTACAACAGAGGTTACAACAGTGGATATCTGTTTTACCATGGAAATCACACATAAGGCAGGATGTCTCAGCCTCGAAGAAGTTCCTGAAATTTATTATTACTGCATAAGATACTTTTCCATTTGTGGGGGCTAAGGGTAACCCGGCCAGACGGGAACCTCTAACACTCTGTCCTCAGTCCCTTCAGTCTCTATTACACTGTAGCACCACGCACGAACTATTGATCAAACAAACAGTACAGCTTACCACATGACGGCAATAATGTGTTTTTCGCTGTTCACAAATGGCAGGGCCACAAAAGGAGACAAAAAAAAGAATGCAGCAAAAGAAGATGAAAAAACAAGTAAACAGAAAAGGCTAGAGATAGTTCTTGTGTTTGTTTGCTTCTTTGACATACACCACCATAGTGGTAGCTATGAGGTTAAATGAAAACTCCCTCTTCATTAGTATAATATTCCAACAAATCCTGAACCAACTCCTCAGTCCATCTATAATTTTTTCCTTGTTATCGCCATTCTTATCAAATGTTATTGCAGCAAAATCCAAATGGTCCAAATGGTTCAAATATGTTGTGTTCATGTGATTTATGTTCAGGTGAGAGACCTGAGCATACTTAAGAAATCCTGATCAGTAGAGACCCCCTGCCAGTTCCTGTAGGCCAATCTAAGTACCTCTCCTACTACTTGCCCCATAAAGGTTCCTGAAGGCCACTTTTGCAGGGCTGTTCCTGCTAATGGAAACAGGTGTCAGCAATCCGGCCCCTGAAAAAATACCTGAAATTCCTGGTAATGGGGACTCACCTAACCTAGGCTGTGTAAACCTAACTTGGATCCACACTAATGGAAACCTGCCTTTTGTTTGCTTCTACTGTTTGGAACATAAAAGAAAGTACAGTATAAGTAGAGTCAGAACATTCCCATGATAGCTACTCCTAATAACACCAGATACAGGCAACTCAAGAACCACAAAACATGACATGAGGGGGCATCAGAGAGGGGTTTGTAGACCTGGGTATTTGTGGTCTCAGCTCAAAAATTAAAGAAATGAATAACAATTGCATGAAGAAGAGTTAACCAGTCAATGTGGCATTTAGACAATCAAGGGCGAATTAGAGGAATTTAACAGTGAAAGGAGTTATATACTTGTGGGAAGAGAAAAAGTTTTGGTAGATTTTGTTGCTGCTGCAGAGCAAAGGTATGAAGACCTGGAAGACTGCAATAAAGTCTAATCTGACCACAGAAAGTGCAGCGTCATAAGCAAAGTCAGCAGGATGAGATTGATTTCAGTAGAAAGGATGTCATTTTACAAAAACATCACAAATTCTATGATCCAACATTTACCCATGAATTTACATGTTTTGTGTTTGTTTATCAGTGGTCAGCTGACAAGCTCAGAACAGGGACCATGATGGCTGCACATGAATGCAGTCTGATGTGGCTTCATTTCAGTTCTCCAGGTCTTCACACCTCCGCAGCAACAGCAACAGAATCTGCTGACTTGGATTTTCTTTCCACATAACTTCATGCACTGTAAGATGTCCTCTAAATCTCTCCTTGATTTTCTGGGGAAAAAAATATTGGTTGAAAAATGATTCTTTTTCTCTTCAATCTTTGAGATGATCAAGGAAATATCCAGGTCTGTTGAGCCCCCTGCTCCCCCCTCACGCAATATTTTGCCATTCTTGGAGTGCCCATCTTCAGCTTTCAAACCACAAGATGAGAAAATCCCCCCACTAATTACAGTCATAAAGCTTCATAAACGGTCAGAATCCTTCAATAAGACCTGCATCTTCAGCTGTACCCTTTCTGCTGTGACCTTTTTCGGGTTTCTCCTTCCTGGGTGACAGGTGACTTCGCCAGGAAAATGTTAATGAAGCTGGGATTTGTTAGAGACTGGCCTCTTGCTCCCCTGAGTCCTCCCATGTTTTGCTGCATATAGGATGTGGGTTTGGGAAAGTACAGGCTTCATACAATTATGCTCCACCGTGACAGGAGTGGAAATGGGGAAATACACAGTGGAGTAATGAGCCATTCAGGAACACATGGTAATTGAGGTCTTTGTAGTTTATGCCTAGCAGTCCAGTATGGCTTAAGTATGCTGTTGTCTTTTAATATACAAGGTGACTGCTGCCAACAGTTAAGTGCACCTTTTGCTGAATAAAGACCTTCTTTATCATGCCTTACACGAAGTCCCAGCTTTTGAAGTGTTAACAGCTATAGATAAATCATACATTCTTGCAATAGTTCTTAACACCAAGGACCAATCAGGCTCAATGAGTCAAAGAGCAATGCCGAACTATAGATCAATTGAATACTTTAAAATCTAAGTGATTTATACTGAATTTCATTTCCAACATGAACAACCAAATATGACATACGTCCCTGATTGTAGGAGTTCATCTGCAGAGTCGTGAGATGCAATCTGTAGATACACAATCAAAACTTGGATCAAGTAAAGAATAAGTGGGTGAGCAAATCTTTTGAACAAATCTGTTTAATACAATAATTTAAGTGACTGAGTACACTGAAAACATTTGCATCACCCATCACTGCTCTGACATCTATACACACAGTACAACCCGTGTCACATTGCACCTATATGGCCCATTCTGCAGGTGGTGGGCCCACAGAAAGCCAAACACACATTTTTTGTTTGATATAAGCCCCACCAGGCCCATGGGTGAAGGCCGGGCCACCACGCCAACAGTTTCTTTCTTGGCCTTGGCTGGGACCCCCATGCCCAGGCAAGGGACACTGTTTTTTTTGTTTTCTTGTTTTAACTTGTCCTTGTGTGAGCATATGTGTTTGTTAATCACTTTTGGTCTTCCAGTTTGCCTTGGAAAACTCTATCAGGGGCAGTTTCTCCTGGCAACATAGCTTGCAGGATCACACAGACATGGAAACCATCCACCAGTGTAAGGTGGCAGTTCAAGGAGGGAATGCTATAAAAAGAACTCAGAATGCATGTGATGAAAATGAAATAAAGGGATAACAAGCTTGTCATTTTGTGTTTATTTTTTGCAAAGCGTGGATACATCCCAGCAGAAAGAAAAGCCCGTTTACATTCTTTTGAAATGGTGATCTGGAGGAGAGGGAAAAACAAGGCTTTTTTAAGGAGAAAAAGTCAAATGTCAGAGATACAGAAGAGCTGAAGACAAGCTGTGACTAGTACTGACATACCAAAATTACAGTGAGTTCTGAGCAGCTCAGATCACCCGAAGGAGATTGTTTGTAATCAGTTAAGCATAAAATAAAACCAAGATAGAGGAATAATAATATTAATAAAATAAGAATATAGTTATCTATATCAGGGTGATATATTAAACATACCCAAAGTTGTTAAAACTCAGATTCTTCAAGACTTTCAGCAGCCTCTTTTACATTGGCAATTACCTGAATCTAGCGCCTTGCCTGTCCTTTTTACATTAATGGACATGGAGTTGCAAGTGGCGCTGGCCCTGCCAACAACGTGACTCTGAACACTTCATGACTAATGTATACAGAACTGACACAGAATGGCGGCTCATGGCTCTTATTTGATGATGACGAGGATGTCCACAAGCTCCTTATCCTCAGAGTCGTGGACGCCATAAATCAGCATATTACAGAAGCATCAACTCCAACTGGCTTCTAGAATGACAGATCATGACTTTTCAAGAAACAAAACTTGCGTCATTAACAAACTGAAGAGTCTCAGAAAAAAAGTACTTTACAGTCAACGAACACAACAGCAGGAGTGGCAGAGGGAGACTTCTGGTCATATTTGTGCAACATGATTTGGGGGAAGTTTCTACTCAAATCCCGTCGTTATTCAGCATGGATCCCCCACCTGCTCCATCTTCTGCTTCAGCCAACTCTTTCGATGTTGGGGAAGCCAGCGGGAACAACAAAACAGACAGTGAGCTGTCATGTTACATAGTGCCACTCTGTAACGCCTCCCCACTCGTCTTCCCTCCCCTCAACTCGGCTTTGGACATGGAGGAGGCAGTAACACACCTTGCATTTACACTGACCAGTGTGCACTAAACACACATTCTTCATCTGAGAAAAATAACAGGATCTAATCTAAAAGCACCCAGGGTCTCTTTGCTTTTAAAATGTGTCCATGCTGCAAAGCCTTAGATTCAACTCCTGAATGGTATAATAGGAGTGCAACAAAAGACAATGAGCCTGTAAAAGAATAAGAGAATATATATATATATATATATATATATATATATATATATATACAGAAAAAGAAATGTGCACTTTAAAGTGAAAACAAGAAAACTTAAAAGAACAAATAAAAACGTTTTAAAGCCATTGAAGCAAAAGCTTGAGACCATGACTCCTGCCACTCAAGCGGATTACAGTGTGGATGCATTATTCCACCATAAATCAAATTTGGTATATTACTCTGAGAGCCTGCAGAAGTTAAAGTAGGATTGAGCATAGTAGTGTTTGAAACCATAATCTGAGAACATCCAAATTACCATACTGAGAGATCTAATAGACTGCAAGAGAAATTTTCAAATAAATGATTCTGAACTACTTCATGATCATCCATATTGAAATAATGCAGGACTCAATGATCACGTGTGCTGCTGGTGAAGCGGTGGTTTACCATAATCCCAGGATTTTGGCTCTGACCCCAGGCTGGAGTGGAGGGCCAAGGTCCTAATCCAAGGTCACTTTTTCCATTCATGTCCACACAAGCTCATCGTGTTACATAATACATACATCTTGGGCGGTAGTTGTTAAAATAAACACAGAAAGTCAGTTTGTTTTGTTTTTAAGATGATAGCAAGCTAAACACAGATGTGTAAGGAAGCAAAATCAGTTTACTACAGAGGTTATGAAAAAAAGGAAAAGAAAAACGATCTTGGAGCTTTAATGTTTCAAAATCACAAACAGGAGCCTAAAAAATAGCAAAAATATAAAGAAATAGACTCAAGGAACAGGTTACGTAAGCTTAAAAAGACTGCTGATGTGTGTTGAATGTGGGTGTGTTCATAAAGTTAAAATAAACTTCATAATGTCCTCGATAGCACTTTTTAAAAAAAATTTTCTCCAATTAAGGTTCCTGAAGGAATGTATATTGTAGTAATTTCTTGTTACTATGCATTTTGTTCACCTTGTAACACTGCATATAATAAGCCACAAACCCAAGCATTCAGTTAAATACATCTCCATATGAGGTATGATATAGAAACATTACTTTTCTTTATAATCATCTCCTTTCTTTCCTTAGGGAGCAACACATTTCAACCTTGCTTTTAGTGAGAACATGAAGTTGCTTTTAGCTCCTCTGAAATGTCTATAATAAAAACAGTTCTAACGGGATTGCGCTTCACTGACCCTCATTTCACCTCAGTTTATTCACCATTGATTTGCTTTTTGTAGTTTGCTCAGATTTATTTTACATTCTTGCAATTATGAAACCTCAAACAAATATTTCTTTGTGTAGGTGATAACCACACAGAAAATGGAAACGAAAAGCAGATCCCGAGGTGATTTATTATGAAACGTAAACCATCTTTACCATCTTACCAAAAACATTAATTCAGTTTTTGTTACAAGTGTGCCCTCAGTGCCAATCCTAATGTTTGAGGTTTTAAATTCTAATCTGATACCCGAGTTGATCTTGCAGATTGCTTTCAATTATGCTGATAATTTAAGGTGCAATATTGTGCATTTTAAACACACTGATTACAAACACACTTCCAATAAATGTAATAAAAAATCAATTTCCCCGTGAGATGGAGATGGTATGCAGTTTATTACCGATGTTATTCACATGTTAGCTGGCATTCATTAGCAAATAGTAACATGAATATTTGACCTTGGGTTTCTGTCGTCCAGTTAGGTGGGTGGGACTGCTGCAAAAGTCAAATGTGCTGGAGCTTCGGTCCTGAAACTCAAAGGATCCAGTTCTTCAGCTATGTTAAACTCATTACACCTTTGAGGGTGCTGGCTAGCGCAAAATCAGAAATAGCAAAAGAAAATAAAAATTAGGAAGGTGGCATGCTGTCATCTAGTCTGTTTTATTTGTATCTGGATTAACCCTAAAAAGAGCGTAATCATGGCAGTTAAAACAATTGAGTTTCTAAGCTTTCGGTCATTTTTTATGTTGCATCAGGAGTTGTATCAGGAGTGTTGCATAAGGGTGATGAGCAAGATCAGATATCTAGATAACGGCTATGATGATATTTGCAAAGATCTAGATAGTGCCAGTACTACAAACTGTATTTACAAGCCAATATCCTGGCTCGTAAGTTTCACGAGTGCAGATGATGTTAAAACTGCCCTTTTAAAAGCATATTTTAATCCGCTCTACACAGCTCATCTTTGGTGTATATAGAGTAGAGAAAAAATGAAAAAAACTTCAGGTGGTCTTCAGTGGTAGATTAAGAGTTGTGCTACCAAGATGGACGAGTGCAAAGGACATGTTTGTATCTCGTAATGTATGTACATTTCATGCTACAGTGAGGAATTATGTGCACCGATTTAGGTACTGGATAATGAATCCAAATAGTCTAATTGTAGTTTTTTTGTTTTGTTTTTTTAAGTGACTGGACATCCAGTGACACAATATAGTCTTTCTGTTTCTGGAAACATTAGAAAAGAACTCTATGTATATCTTAAATTCTTGCCGATTTATAAACTGTAATGTTATCTTTTTTTATTTTATCTTATTAATTTATATAGACGGATGAGTCAAAAATAAAACTTAATATCTTCGTATTGAAAAATATGCATATTAATCCACTACACTGATTTCCTCTGAAAATGGCTAACTCCCCAACTTAATACAAGTCTGCAGATCTGGACTGCACGGAAAATGTGCTCAAGTTAGATCCCATTTCCAGGAAAACCCTCAGAAATAATACAAATCCCCTTCTGCAACGTAAGCCTCATATGATAATATCCAACATTTCACATTTAGATAAATAGTAGTACAGCTGTAGAAAGTAAATGGATAGACCAACTGCAATGATTGAGCTTCACTGGGCCCTCCATCAATGCCTGCTATTTAAAGCTGTTTTACTTTAAACTCGACACTCAACAACCATTTAGAAATCGGTGTCGTGCTTCAACAAATTAATCTAGTCGGCAGATGAAAAGGAGCTGATACATAATGAATCACGCTGCCAGCCAACATGTTCACATACAAAGAAAGTTTCACAAAAAGCACACGCACACACACAAACACACGCAGTCCTTGGGGAGAGTACCAACATGAATTCATTGGTTCTCATTCAATAGATGAGTCAGCTCTTTGCTGAAACATGGGCACATGTATTTGTTAGTTACCCAACAAGTGAAACGATTATTTCTGTTTTAAATTTCAATAAACAGGGTTCATGATTGTTCTACAAACACCTGGGGTGTTGTGTCTTATGTAAGTTCTGTTTAATAATCAGGTAAGAACAGTGTATTAGATAAACAATATCTGCTCTTCTTCTGTAGTTTATGCCACTTAATTTCACAAATGTAGCACGCTCTATTAGCGGCACTAACATGTTTTTTTTTCCATGATTTAAATTGATACTTCAAAATAAAACTACTATTTTGGGTCCTTTTTCTTTTTTTCAATGACTCTTACCAGTTTATGTGGTTTCCAGCCCTTTGGTCATAAGGCGTGGAGGTGTGGAAATGCAAGTGGTCGAAATGAGGCTCCTCAGAAGGACGACTGAGCTAACCCTAGGGATAACGTGAGGAAGTCAGTCATGCTGGAGCAGCTCAGGGTAGATATGCTGCTAATGTGCTTCAAAAGGAGACACTTGGTAGGGATGCTTTTTCTTTTACACCCAGAAGAGCTTGTTTTGGACCCATTCCAACAGATCCAGTACTTGCTGGAAATATGTCTCTCAGTTGGCTTGGAGATGCTCCAAGGTCTCCTGTGGAAGGACGAGGGTGGGAATCTGTGAGCTGGATGCTGGAGTGTTGTCACCCATCCTCAAAGCAGAAAATGGATTGGAAATTTATATGACTCTTTAAACACAGTAAGGAATTTTGTTGTCATGAATGATTTGATATGTTTTTTTTTGTTTGTTTGTTTGTTTTAAAACGAAATAATAACCACAACAGTTATGTTTTTTTTTTTTATTTCTGCTTTACGCTTTGACTTTTTAAATTCTTTTTAGCTGCTTTTTATTCTCTGAGTCTTGGATATACCTAAGACATTCAAATGCTCCTATAGCACAACACACTGTCTTAAATCGTTTTGTTTCACAGATGTTTAGTTATGTATTATAAAGACTGCAATGGCGTGTCTACACAAAATAATCAGAAAATTAAAAGGAAAGCATCAAATCTAGACATTTGACAACATATAAGTTTTGTTTTGTTTCCTTTTAAACCATGATATTACTTTTTTTTATCAGTTATGAGAATAGTTAAAAATTGAATATACTCTATAATGATTAATGGTTTTATCACTGACTTACACTCAGACACCATGAACATAAACAAATAATTGCAGCTATGGCATTTAAATCTTTGATTATAACAGATATGATTACAGAAGCAAAACAAATGTGATCGATGCTTTATTTATGTGATTAATCATGTGAATGAATAACGATCGCTCTACAACCATAACTCACCTAGTCAACTATGCTGAGCATCCATAATTATAGATAATTATTAAATTAATGCTAAAATCATCATCACATTAGGTTTTCTCAAACTTGAATATTTAAAAAATATTAAAAAAAGTTTAAATGAACAGTGGGGTTCACCTTCTTTTTTGTTGCTGCTGTCATCTCATCCAAAGTCCGTCGAGACTCAGAACCAGTGATCTTTTATCACAAACGTCTCTGATGCAACATCCCACTCAAGGCTGCCTGAATGAAAAGATGTAGCTGAGAGTTCATCTGTAAATCAGTAGAAGATGTGGGTCTTTTGACATACAAAGGCTAAAACTACAACAAAAGCCATTAGAGCTTCACTGTCTGTTTTACAGTGGGAGACATCAAACAGGCACAAGTGGGAAAAAAGGAAATAAATACCAACAAATCTTATTCACACTTTAATGAAGAGTAAACATTGTCTTACCTTCAGTTGCTGCTAAATGTTTAAGCAGAACCTCTAAAAAAGTACAAACTTGGAGAAAGCCATGCAGAAAATTAGTTTTGCTATGAATAAATCCATCACTGATGTAGACATATCATTTTCTATGAAATTATAAACCTTGAGAGGCTATCCTTATGTGCATGGACAGTTTTAAATTAATAACTAAAAACTTTAGTGAATTACTCCACAGTTTAGCCACTTTGTGGCATTTTTTATTTTTTATCCAAGTGCCAACCATCTAACTTCCGTGTTGAGATTCATGCGGAACTCAGTTCGTTGCAGTTTCTTTATTGGCCGCTAGAGGCTGGCTGCAAAATTGACTCCCGTGTTAAAATGTTCAAAACAGTGCATGAGCGGGCTTTATGTGAGGACAGGATCATCCAAGAGCCACTATGAAATCAACCCCATTGGCTGCAGAACTGCCAAAAACACCATGGATCAATAACATGTTTTAACTGCAAAACCGACAACACTCCTTCACCTGCACCCCTACTCCACTGCAGCCATTTTGGATGTCATGTTGTCCACATATTTCATTTCTCTCATTGGTTGTGTCTGTCCAACAGTATCCAGAGTGGGTTTATTTTGCATCCATTGGTACTGTCCCCTGGAAATCTAAATCCGGAGAAACCAATCTAATTCTTTGTAACGAAGAGGAAAAGAAGAAGGATGGTTTGAAATTCCTTCAAATGAAAATTACAATTTTGAAATGAAAAACTCCTGTGTTGCTAAATAAACACAGTAAGGTCCATTACAGACAGTTTGTGAAAACAATCTGTTGTTCCAAGTGGAATGAATAATGAATATCATCATAACTATGTGATTAAGTATTTAAAGATTCAAGGACTCAGGGAGATTTTATTGTCATTCTGTACAAGTACAAAAATTGTTTCTCAGGTCCCAGTAGAAAAGTTCAAATTATACAGCTGAAAGTGTGTGGGCTGCATCATAAAACCGCAGGAGAGACAACTGCAAAAATGTCTAGTCTTTGTGAAAATGTTTGACATTTTTGCCTGGTCTGACAGTGGACTGGAAAAACAATAATAACTGTACAGCTTCACAAAAAAAATTCTCTTAAACCACTTATTTCTTTATTTTAAAAAAATGTTGGATAAGACTTCATGTTATAAAGCATCCATTCTGTCCATATGTCCACACAACCCTCAGTGGCTCTAATTACTCTGGCAGGACAAAGCACCCGGCCTTAAAATCATTAGCACAGCTGAGATCAGATCAGTAACATCATATTCCACAGGAGAGCGGGATCAGAGCTCCAGCTAGAAACACTCTCCCCACCACTGCTTGACTTTAAATCATTACCCATTCCTCAGAATTCCTACTGCATGCCTGCACCACAGCTTCTTTTACTAACCATCCTCTTTATCTCTGTCTCATACT
>JAOWBL010000023.1:11557961-11583317 GCA_028564865.1 Zenarchopterus dispar
AAACATTATTTTATGTCAGCCAATTACTTGATTTATCAGATGGACGAGAATGCATTCTCCCCTTAGGGAACTGTCATTTTCTTCACTTACTTAGGGATGTTATTGATTTAGTAAAATGGGACACTGAAAGGAAAGTACAGTGAAGAGATGGTCCGCCAGTCAATAAAAACTACATCAAGTCTCAACTTGTGTTTGTTGCACATTTGTGCACAGATTTAAGACAAGAAGTCATTTTTTAACTGTGATACAATTAAATAACAACTAAAACTATGATCAGCAGTTTTACTGGGAATTGGCTATGGTGATCACACTGGAGACTAAAAATGGTCTGACCAAATCAGAGAACAACCAACCAACAAACAACATGGAAATAGCAAATAATATCAGCGAGAAGAAAATATGACAGGTCTGTCTGACAGCTTTATTACAGAAAATTCCATTTACAGCTGTTACAGCTGTTGAAGGTCGATGCCTGCATGTTCAATCAATGTAACATCGGCTCTGTGGACCTTTGTTTCCTCATGTTCAGCTGCAGAGCCGGGGGTTCAGAAGCCTGCACCTCCACCTCCCTCCTGTCCCATCCTCGTCCTACTGACCCTCATTAAAACTGTACCCATGGCCACCATTGAGCGTAATTGAACACAGTCCTGCTAATTTTTGCTGAAGGAGAGAAAATCTATTAATCACCTTTGCTCTGTCTCTGAAAGTTCAACTCCCCAACTTCAGTCAATTGTTAGGCCCAAGTCAAATTAAAAGCAACATTTTGTTAACCACGATGGAGAAATTTTACAGACCTAGAATTTCAAATTTAATCTTTAAAAATACAACATTACCATTTTTGTAGTTAGTTTTATGTTGCCCACAGGAGCCATCTCAGTATTGTATTCAGCGGCTAATGAGAATACCAGCACTGTGTGATGGTGTGTGTCACCAGAATACAAAGGTACGGTATTTGCATCATTACTATTGCAAAATGACTATCTAAACTGATACCAATTTTTAGTTTCAATTAAAGCAAGAGTATACATTTTTGACAGCCCGATTTTATTGCAATAAATGGTAGATGGAGCTTCTTTGTGGCTCAAAGGCAGGTATTTCTGCTTTTTAAATGTTTGAATCTATCTTTTTTATTACCAAATCATGACAGTAGCACTATGTGCTCAAATTAAAGAAGGACAAGGCACATGTAGTGCAGGAACCCTCTGTTCCTGTAATAAAGTGATATTTTTGTACCTGAGTTTAGCCTCATGGCCATAGTATTTTGTGTGGCTCCAAGTTACCAAACAAACAGCACCAAGACATAATTAAGAAACAACACTTGACTCACATGTTACCATAAAATCAAATATCTCCACATACAGAGAAGAAAAACTCATAGGCCTCTGGAAAACCATCTAAATGAAATTATGTTTTAGTGGTGAGGTCTCAGAGAGTGGGAGAATGGATTTCTGCTCACATTCAGCGTTCACCTGAGGTGAAACACTGCAATAAATTTCTATTGCTGCTCAGGCAATGAGTACTGACTCCAGAGAAGATATGAGCAGTTAAGACCCTGATGAATAATTTCCAAATGTGTCACTGAAGTGGGAAAAGGTGAAAGCGGTCCAGAGCAACTTGAATGTTCGCAGAATGCAAGGATCATGACAGGATTCAAATCATCAAATCATGGGTGGAACTGGGCTGCCCCGTCAATGATACTTTGCAAACAATTAATGATAAGTACGTGTCATTTAAATGCCATGACAGATATTCATTTCAAATTATAATTTAACACTGCAAAGTTCTACGTTTAAAAGTGAAATCCTTCACCTGGCTCGAGTCCAAGGCATTGGATTCTTTTCCCCTTCATCTGCTGAATAATCCGGGCTCAGCCTGAAACCTTTGATCCACAGGGAGAAAGGTAATCTGAATTTAGATGTAAAAGATGTTTGATCACGACATGCTGACTTCTTGATTGCAGCTGACACAACGGCCTATCTGATCACATACAAGCAAAAGGGTAGAACAAGGAACCATCATTTTATGACATTTTATGTTATCAGTCACTTTAGAGTTTATCATTCAACTCATGGACTCCTCAGAAGTTTTAAAAAGAACCGATCTCTTGATTTCAGTCTATTGACAGTTTTAGTTCAAATTACCAGCGATGAAAGGCCAAAAGGAAATCTGTCACATTTTCACAAGAAGAGAGAAATAGACCATACCACTCGTGCAAACAGACTTTCTGCATGCTGCTTTCTAGTCAGGGAAAAGTATGTTAGGACAGAATTTAAAGTACTTGACCTCTCTTCACAGCCCTCTGATCATCAGTAATATTTAAACAAACACTGTTGCAACCCAAAGTCCTAACACACTTCTTTTTCACATGCATAATAAATTATGTACAGCTCAAGTCTGAAGCCGTTTCAATTCCATCTTAACGTCCAACTGCAGTTCATATTGTGCATACTGAATGAGACATAAACAACAACAGATGCAGAACTCTGCAGGACTCCTCTCTTAATCATCACATAGGTCCAAGTGCACATATAACAGTGCCTCCTCCACATATGGTGACTCCCACCTACGGTATGCCCATATGCAAAATAATAATTTGATGGAATCCACATTTATTAGTCCTATAAACACACATCAACTATGTTACACAAGTCCACTATGCTGTATTTCTTGTAAAAACATACTGTATTTGTTAAAGCTCTCATTCATTTTCTTGCTGCTTGTTCATGCCTGTATGTTGTCATAGTAACAGCACAAGTGGCAGCTTAAGCATATTTTTCAGGAAAAAAAGAAAGAAAATTTTAAATAGATATGGTTTTGATGAATGCTAAATCTTTGAACTAACTTCAGTGATTGTGAAAGGTTTCTAGGAGGATTTCTCTCTTCACATGAAGAAAACAGTAAACAGAAATAATAATTATGTCTGATACTTCCACCCAAACATTCAGTCTTAATGCTCTTTCATATGTGCTGTGTACATTCAGTTCAATAATACTCTAATAAGTGTTGAAGGAAAACTATATATAAGGAGGTAAAGGGTCACGTACCACATGTTCTTTTCATGAAGGATTGGTGGGTGTGGGTGGAGGAGAGATGACATCAAATCATTGAAGCTGATGTGAACTTATACTGCAATTAAAAAAATGTTTATTCTGTTTACTCAACCAAAAATTAAATACATATCCAGGGTTGCTTCTTTTAATTATTAGTGATAAATCCAAAAACAACACACACAAACAGTTATGAAAATGGGATTTGTTATAATTTGTTTAAATTTGACAACATGGAAAAGCCACCATCAATAGTTTCAGCAGCCTTTATTCAGCCTGTTGGATTGAAAACAAATTATATGGATTTTATCAAAAATTTCTATTGAACTGACATTCTGTCAAAAGAAAAATCTTGTCTCAGAGTGATGGAGATGAAGTCTCATGCATTTGTTTCTTCAAGATTGGACTACTTCACCTCCTACTTTAGTAGGATGCTCTTAAAATGATTCTGAACAACCTCCCGCCAGAGTTCTATTGAGGATCAGTACAAGAAAATATTTTTTTCCAATTAAAATTTCTCTTCATTTGCTTCCTTTTAAATTCTTTGTAGAAGGGAAAATTCTTCTCCTCACATACAACATAAAGCTCTTAAAGCCTAGCCATCTTTTATCTTAAGAAACTCACAGTCCATTATCAGTCATGAGAGTATTTCACTCTCAAACTGCAGGCTTACTTCTGGATCCTGGAGTTTCCAGAAGCAGAATGGAAGGCAGAGACCTTCTTGTAGAACCAGCTGGAGTGACCAGAGCCGTCACTGTAGTTATGTGTGGAGGTTGTGGCGATGTTGGCGGTGATGCATTGTGAGGTCCCCCAGAGGTTCACTCTATAGGCTGAGGTCACTGTGGGCCTGTGCAGTGGACTGTATATGTCAATAGTATTGCAATTGAAATAGTCATGTTTTGCCTTGACAGGCTAATCTCTGTTTTCATCAGTGTCTCTTTCATGGGAGAGGCCGATGGAAGTCCTCCTTGAGCCTGCTTGAGGTTTCTTCTTACAAGGTTTCCACTGTCACCTTGTGCTTGCTCAGAATGCTACAAATGTTTGCAGATTCAAATGTAATCTGATTCCTTACTAAGGAACATCAATTAGCCTTATATGAATTGGGAAAAGTAAAGTGATCTTAACTGAATTTGAATTCATTGAAAATTGGATCTCAGCTGAAGGTCAGGGTGTACCCCTGAGAGGCAGGGGTACATCCTGGACAGGTCGCCAGTCCATCGCAGGGCATCTGTCTAAACATATTCTCCACCATTTCATCAGAATTAATTTGTCGGCAGATCTCTCCTTTACTTTCCAAAATAACTTACTACTAGATGCTGTCACAATGCATGTATCATTTTTAGGTAAACAAATCTGGAGTTAACTTTAAGTAAAGTGGGAAATTAAAGTCCAGATTTATCCTCTCTGACAGCCAGATTTACATCCAGCAGGGTGAAGTTGTTTGCTCATCCTGTTTATGCTGAATGATGATTGCTGCAACCAGCTGGTTTTTGACGAAACTGTCTGAATTTATTGCATTGTGTATTTTGTTTTGAAGTGCTAATGATGTGGAGAACAAAAGAATTTCAGCACAGAAAGGCTGCTGATGCTGGAGCAAGTGGCACAAATTGGCTCTTACAGACAAGCTTTCATCCATAAAGAATTGTGTGTCTTCACTCAACAAGTATGTAATAGGCTTAACAGATCACAGCTGAAAGATCCTTGGTCCGGAGCCTAAGCCAGTCTTGAAGGCAATTACTACCACAACGCCTTCACACCACACAAATGAAAGACAGACAGAGAGAGGAAGAGGGAAAAGGGGAGCGACGGCAAAAGCCGTCACTGCTACAACTCTGCTACAGCCATGTGTGATGGCAGTGTGGCCCATTTCACTATTCAAATCAGGAATTTAAAAGGAACATAAAAAAATCGAACACACCAGTCAACTACACTTTAGGCGTGACAGGTGATGGGTTTCCCTCAGGTCCATACAATAGGCAAAGCCTGTCAAGCTCCATATCTCTGCTACCCATCAAAACCGCTCTCCACAAATACCGGCAGGAAAGTGGAAATCATTGCCCACATCTGGATCCAGCTCATGTGTACGACTGCCAAAATAGCTCAACCTAAAGCAGGATAGTATGATTGCAGAGAGCAAGTTATAAAAATAAACACGGCGTTCATGTGAAGCTGGAAAAGTCAGCAGAAAACAAAAGTCTATTGACACATAAACCGCTGAGGTCTGTGCCAAAGCTAAACATGAGTAGGTAAAGAGTTCAGGTACATACATTCTTCATCTCAATATAAATAGATATTTTTGAGATGAAATACACATGTTATTGATATTTAAAGATGCTAATTACTACTATTTATTTTAAATTTAGCTGGCAGACAAGTCAGGCAAAACCTCAGATACCTGATCCAGGCAGGCATAAAATTGTTTTTGTATTTTATATTTGACATTTCATTGTCAACAAGTTCGTAGTTAGAAAAAGGTTCAACATCAATGTAGAATCCTTCAATTTTTCACAATGGAAATTTTAGCCAAAATGAGTTCACTATCTCTGACAGACAGAGAGATCCCTTTTCGCAGCTGATGTGTTTGTCAACTTTCACACTACAAACTCGTGTTAAATCAAAAAATAGCAGCTGTTCAGACAATTAAGCTCAGACTGCTGCAAAAACACCGAGCAGTGCAGTGCCAGCGTGAAACTAGGGATCACTAACAGGCCTGCCTTCCAGTTACTACCTCCTAATGTTGGCGGCAGAAGGAGAGATCAGGGCATATTAGTGCCAGAAAACATTTACAGCAGTTTGGCTGCGTCTCATCTGCTCTTGTTCCACGTTTCACTGAATCTCAAACAAGATAGTCGAATAGAATAAGAGACCCCCCCCCCCCCACACACACACACAGAATTGTGTCAGGAATCTATCTTTAAATGGAGTATGCACATTCATTACAGTGTCAGATCTAGATTTGCTTGCTATTATTTATTTATTTTGTCATCGTTGCTTGCTTTACTTGTCAACTTTTCCACATATTAAATTTATGCAGTTTTGTATCACCAGAGGTAAGCACAAAACGTTCACATTTGGAAAATGGAATTTGAGGATGGCCAGACTTTACTTTTTTTTTTTCTTCATTGGTTTGACTGAGGTGGTTATTTGACTTATCCATCCAATATTTATACATGCTTCTTCTACTCAGGCTCAAGGGTGTCTGCTGGTCTCTGTCTCAGCTCTCTTTGGGGAAAGAGCAGGAGCACTTATAAACAAACGGCCACACAAATACACACTTACTGCATTATGATTGGTGTATTTTGTGAATTGTGAATGCCTACATAATTGTACAGAGGATTCCTGCCATCCTCTCTGCCTCCCAACAAGGCAGACCTGTGTTCACTGAGCGGTAGTCATGCTCGGCAGGTAAGGGGAGCTAAGATGGATGGCTCAAATGCCAATCTTCACTCTGTCCCGAAGAAAACACAGCCGTCCAGGTAATAAGCGCCGACTTCCTCCCATGCGCTCCACGTGATGTGACATGAACTGATGCTGAAGGAGATGGACAAACTGACAGCAATCAGGTGCAGCCTGTCACCCGGAGATCCACATTTGTGTTAACACCTTGTACATGTGTTCAGCTCCACAACTACAAGTTATAAAAAATGGAACTATTTTTCGAAGAGACTATAAAAGAGCAGGGGGGAAGCATGAGTGGAATTAATTTGAAAACCTTCTCAATATGACATGACAGGAATTCTGTTTTTACCAATTGGCAGAGCTTGATAAAAGCAAAGCTTTGTACAGACTTGTTCTATCACTTTGACTTGTGGTTTTTCTTTTATGTCAAAATACTTGTTATGGCAAAGGTGAGTTAATCCCCTTTTTATCTACCGAAAATGAAGTGAGATGCTAGCTAGTGTCAGAGAGCAAATAAAACTAATTTAGACAGTGTATACAGTGTATAAGTGGAGCCTCTGTGGTCATTATCTTGCAAGATGACACATGGCAGCCTTCAAGAAGAGGCCTATTGAACAAGCAAAGTGGATGTCAGTGAAAAGGTTTTAAAACACTTTCTCTGCACTAGGAGTGCATCCACCTTCTTAATGATTTACATATCACCTAAAATCTGTCTGGCTACTTTTTCCACAAAGTCCTGCAGTTGTAACACATGCGGATCTATTTTAGCCTTATCTTGCTGAAATAAGCCATACCTTCCCTGATAAAGAAGCCATCTGGATGGCAGAATGTATTTGCCCAAAAGCTGTTTTCATGTTTTCACACAAACATTAAATATTATTTTACAAATGTGCAAATTAAACATGCAGTGTGCATTCATGCAACCAAATACTGTCATAAACACAGACTCTGTGTGGTAACAATCAGGACGATCCCTTTGTTCTTTAACCCAGAAGATGCATCATCCATGATGTCAACTTCACATCCATCACACAAATGCCACGCTCGTTTCATGAGAGAGGGTTTTTTGCAAAGTGTCTGCTGACAGCCAACATAAAAAAACTCCACTTAATACAATCCTGCCACTTTGTTTGGAGTTAAAGTTTTAAAACTTATGTGTCAGTGAACTGTTGGGGTTTGCAGTTTGCAGCGATATAATAGACCCAGATGAAGAAGAATTATTCAGCCTTCTTATTTTTGTTTCCACCTGACTTCACATCAGTTGCTGCAACACACCACATGAGTGCATGTAGCACAAAGTTGTAAATCCAGTTTCAAATGAGGTACACTAGATGGAAGAGCCTTTGGAGTGGCTCACTTCATCCTAGAAAACTGACTTCTATGAACAAATGTAAATATTTATGACTGAAAGGGTACTTTTCTATTCTATCTCCATGAAAGGAAGCTAATAAAGAGAAGCTAAAGATGTATGATATATCTTAATTGTCATCCAATCTCTTCTGTGGAGTTTTGGATCAGCTGGAGGCTTTTCTGAAAAACTTTAGGACAGCCTTATTGTAATGAATTACAGAAAAGACCTTTCTTGAATATATTAGTTTTCCTTCTTCACTCTGAGAACAAACCCATCCAGTAGGTGCAATTTTATAGAAGTGAAAGAAGGCAGTTGAGACAGCTTGGCAAAATGATATAAAAGCTTTATTCATAAATGCGTTTATGTTTCCATGTATGGAAAGAAAGGGAAAAAAAAGTTTCAGAATAAAATCAGTGCATTTATGTTTTGTGGCATTTTTATAAACTTCTGAAAAAAGAAATCAAATTTATTTGCATGACCTTCTTTCAGAAACAATATTTCTGGATGTCTGCAGAATTGTATTCTGTATCGATGCACATACAGAATGCATTTTAAATTGATCAGGCTTTCTTCTCCTTTTTTCTTTTCTTTTTGCAGAATCAATTTTGTGACATTACCAAAGACACAATGCAAGTTTCCTGAGCTCGGTATTCTGTCCAGACGAGCGAGTGGATAAATGAGTGTGTTCACGGAGTAACATTTAAGGAGGCCAGGCCCACGGTGACCTGCATAGTTCACTGCCCATTTAGATTGAGAGCAATGGAAATGTCAACTATGGAAGTCACTGAGCCAAGAAAACACTGGAGAAATAAACAACACATGACTTCAACAGAACCCTGACAATACATTGCAAAGAAAAAGAAAAAACAAGGGCAGGACAAATAAATTGAAGGTAGATTGATGTAGAAAGTAAAAAAAAAAAATAAATAAAATCAATGTTGGAGGATGAGCTATATACTATGAAGCGTCACACATAAACAGACGTGACTGTATCTATTTGTTTGTGGACATATTAATCAGGCCACCGTATTTCATCAAGTCTGAAAATGAATTCCAGTCCAGCAGATATGAGATCAGTTAACCAGATAGGACCTCAGCTCGGATGGAGGAAGCAGCTGTATTTACTGTTTTCAGGTTCCACACAGCGCAGGTAAGACGGCCAGCCGTTCAGGAAGCACACATGTTCAGTGACAATGCCAGACAAAGTTTCAGCTCTGAAAAATAATTTCATGCACTAATTCGGAGCTCTCCTTTTCAATTAGTGGGAAGGTCAAGATTGTCAGAAGCAAGCAAATGGAGTATGAGTTCAGTTTTAATGAGGCGGCACTACTGTAAAACTCTGTGGCCTCATGTTCAAGAGGATTTTTTTCTTCCTCTTTTCAATTATTAAATTCAGTGAGGAAAATTACATTTGATGGATGGTGAAATAAAATAAAAGATTAGTTGTGTACAGCTGATTTTCTCTGAAGCTTCATTTTGGCTGTTTGTGTTTATACGTTATCAGTTGACGTTGGTTCATTAGTGTAAGCTCTTTCAAGCAGATTTAAAGGAAGATGGAAAAGTAGTGCTTGAATTTTCATTTTATAAAACACAAACTCTACCTTCCCATTTTCTCTCTCTTTTCCCTCCCCTTTCTATTTATTTTTGAGATTAAATACAAAACAGAAGTTGTCAAACTCCAGCCCCCTGTTGCCTATCCCCCTGCCACAGTCTGTTATTTTTGAGAAAGGATAATTCATTATCATGCTCATATTCCCAGTGTAGGCTGGGATGTTTGTATCTGCAACAACAACAATCCTGAGACTATTTCAGGTGCGCATTCGCCTGGAGAGTTTTTTTCTTCTGCCTCTGAAAGAATCAAGAGATTCGGCTCTTTACAGTCGCAGTGATACTCGATATTGGGTTTAATTTGCTCCCTGACACATTCACTTTTCAGTCGTAGTAGGAAACTTAGTCTGTACCTCGTGAAGAATGTTAAATTAGGATTTAAGTGAGTTGTTGTAGATTGGATCAGCAGGTTTGTTTGTTTAGAGACAAATTTCAGATAATCCTATCGTACCTGTGATGCTGAGCATAATAAGAGGGCAGTAACAGTGATAACATTATTCCCTTGCACTACAAAAGGCTGGAAACAAATATTGTCAGGGTTACATGAGGACACTTTCGTGCCAAACACAAGAAAGGACCCAAAAAGCAGATATACAACACTTTTATAATATTCTTATATAAATAAAACTAAAAAACAGTTGAGTAAACACACTCCAAGTGTGAAGGTTTCTTTCCTTTTGGCCATGGTTCTGTTTTACCACACAGTCAGTGGATTGCTCTGAGAAACCTTTGTCAAAAGTGACAATTCAAAGGGTTATTTCAGGTAGGGAGAAAACAAACAAACAAAAACCCGCTCTTTTGACAGTAGTCAGATGAAATGGACGCCGTGTGCTCTGGACCAAAGAAGAAAAGAACCACCCTGACTGTTGTCAGCAGTCCAGAATCCAGGCTCTGTGATGGTTCAAGGCTGGTACAAAAATAATTTACCCTGCATCAAGATCATCTTTTCCAGGGAGATCCATACATACGTCAGCAAGAAAATGCAAAACCACATTCTGCCTACTTTAAAGAGGCAGGCCCGAGGACGAGGAGGGTGTTGGCAATGGACTGACCAGCCAACTCTGCTGACCGACCACTGGCAGAGAAGATGTGGACAATGTTGAAATAAAAGAAAAAAAAAAAAAAAGCAGTGACCCATATAGATTCACAGGTAGCAAGAATGGAACAAAAATAATAATTATTTAAAAATAATAAATAAATAACAAATTAGTTAGGTGGACTTTTTTTTTCTCTAGATCTCCAGGGTTTTACATTTTGGGTTTGAGTGAAAAATATCAAAAAAAAAAAAAAGAAGAAGAAAAAGCTGCTTGTGATAAAGTTGGTATGTGTATGATCTTCACCCTTAATTTTATTTAAAAGAATAAGAGACTTTCAGTGACTAGCTTTTTATCATCCATAAGCTACCCATATCAAACCCTGTGTAAACTTAAAACAAACAATAATAGGAGCAGTCTACCAAACCATAGCAGGTTCAGTTCAGTGAATATATTTGCATGTCGATAAAATGCACTCCACACCTTCTGGAACCTAAAGTGCAGATTTATTGCTTCCTCCACGTTTGCATCACCAGGTGAGTAGTAAAACCGGCTTCCTAGAATGTAACCCAGAAATTGCATACCCGACCTTTAAGCAAAACAGCTGCAACACAAATGCCATTGTAATCATCCTCAAACCTCTTTGGGCGATAATGTTCATGTTAATACACTAACTCAAATTAGGATCATCACAAACACTGGACTGTACAGAATCAACATGTCAGCAATGTGTGAATGTTGACATGCTGACAGTCTTTTGCTCAACATCACTTTCCCAAAAGCCACCCTGGCAAAGTTGCTGCAATGTAATTTATGGTAAATACAATCATAATGAAATTTCTTATATATTTTTTTTAAATCAACCTAGGGCTTGGTTGGAATTATACAGATCAGCTTACATCCCTTCCTGTTAAAAATAGGTTTTAATAGCAAATTGATCGACCATATCAGGTGAAAGGTGCTATTATTTATGTGAACATGGGTCCTCAGGAGGTCATTAGTGTCTGGTGAAGTCCATGTGCTTCCTCTCTCTAACAACCCTGGCATTACAGCAGGTGGTCACGTTCCTACTCCATCAGTGCCTTAGAAAACTTAATCCACCTGATCTTAAATATCACTGGGATAAGCAATAAGATGAGTTTGCAAAGAGAGAAGATTAAAAAAAAAGGAAATAGAAAATTAAATTACAGTTTAGCTGGAAGCAACTGATAAATTTATGTTTTATGTAGATGAGTTGTCTGCTCGGCGCAGCATCACATCACAAGAGGCTGCACTATATTGCATTCAAATTAGCTGCTTCAGAAAACTCAGCTGATAACAAGCAACGCATGAAATCCAGATATATTACTTTATATCAGTCCAGCTCATTCAGTCCCCACTTAAAACACTTGGTAAAAAGGTGCATCCTGCACACATCATAAATTATGAAATTGTTGAATAACTTGTATTAATTTCAACAGTCTTGTTCTTAGTTTCCTCTGTAGCCTAATGAAATGACTACGATGAACCAGAGCTCAGAACGAAGATCTAGACACGGAGAACACTGACATCTGGTGGCCAATGGCAGCATTACAGGAAAATAGGGTTTGTGCGACTACTTTTTTTAACCTGCTTTCTCATCTCGCAGAAAACTTCATCTAAAGTTAGAAAAAATAAACAAGAAACCTTAATTTTACATTACATTAACACAACTGTGATACATTTAATTGTACACCATTACACAAACAAAATGAGTCAGTCATCACAGATAAAGGTCCAACACTGCTCTTACATGGGTTCATCATTTGACAAAAATTCAGAACGGTGGAACTTTGCCATTCTGCTGGAAAAAAAAAAAAAACAACAACATTTACATAGTTTCAAAACATCCTGATATATTTAAAATGTGCATCAGTGAGCTCAGATTTTTTTTTTTTTTTTTTTGAAGGCATAGGACTCAGGCAGCGCTGGAGGTCGGTAAGTTTCAGTCACTCCTCTGAACTGATGCTACCTTGAGACAGTGGAGCTGGCATGTGATTGACTCGAGGTAGTTGTAGCAGCACTAAGCTGTGAGAAACCGCTCTGATAAGACTGAAGACTGGTCATAGATCCCCTTAAAAAAAAAAGAACAAAAAAAGGTTCATATTCTTTTGTAAGAATGTAATGAATATAAATATTGTCTTGCTTATTTTATACTTTTGCACATTTTGTTGCTGTACATGAATGCTTTTTGCCTTTTACCTGTAAATTTTTTTGTCTCTACGGAAACTCAGCCTTGTCTTGATGTCATGGCAATTACATTTTAAAGGGAATAAAAAATTATAGCCTAAAATCTTGCATTTTGATGATTCTGAATGTTACTGTTTATCTCATCGGCAATGTAACATTCAAAATGCAAATAGATGCCCTACAAAGATGATGAAATGATGCTACTAATCCTTTCTGAAGCATTTAAAAATCAGGAACAGGATAATGTGGGGCCTTCAGATATCTACGCACGAACAGTGAAAGAGCAGTCTCATTAAGTAGAAAGAAAAACAATGACATATCACGAGGTACAAACTTCAATGAAATAAATGAACTGACCTGAAGTCATGGGAGGCCAGCACCTCAGTGTAGTACATGATCTTGCATTTGTGGGAGGAGACCTGCAGGGAGGCCAGTACATCATCCATACGAGGCAGGCTGGAGGCAGCGTAGGCTGCGGAGCTGTGGAAGCGCCACTGGAGGATGTAGAAGCCAGGCCAGCGGGTGATGTGGGAGCCCTATTTTTTAATTAAAAAGAAAAAAAAAAGGAAAAGCTACAGAATGAAACCATTCACACAAGCTTGAAGCTGTAAGAAAGAGTGCAGCTGGTTTTCTCTTGTTTACTGGTTCCAGGCTGTCTGATCTCACCTGTACACTTTCTCCCTCCCTGCAGGTGAGGGCTTTCTCCACCATGCTGTAGTCCTGGCCCAGCACCCAGCTCTTATCTATTAGTTGAGTATTAACAGCCCCCAGGGAAGCGATGCCATGAGCTCCATGACCATCTTTCTTTGGTGGTTGAGGGGCCCTCTTGGAATGGTAAATGTTGAAGATTACATCTCCTTTAGACACATCAAAGTCCCAGGTGATGACTGAGGAGGCCTCTGTGATCTCTATCAGCATCTGTACAAGGATGTGGGGCAAAATTAGGAAGAAACTCAGCAGCAAGCATGCAGGGGAAACAATCGTCCAGTTGGTGGCAGCCTAATCCAGAGTATAAAATCTCCTAAATGACAGGAAACGCCAACCTTTTCACACTTGCATGAACAATGGTCAGTCTGAGCCGAGTCTTAGTAGAAACTGCACCTCAAATGGAGTTCCCTTGAAGATGTTGGCACTCTTGTAGATGGAGTCAGTCAACAGGCAGTTTTCTTCATTCTCCAGTTCCTCTGCGGTCCTGTACAGAGATTTGGGAACCACACCTCCCTCAGTGATGTCACACTGGTGATGAAAGAAGACAAAGAAAGTAATTTATTTTGGATTTAAGATGAAGTAATGATACTACAGGCAGATTTGTTGGATTGCTTGATAGTAACAGTCGTACAGAAAAAAAAGATTAAATTTGATTCACACATCATAAATTCAAGTACTTGAGTTACTTTTCCAATAAATAAGCAATACTTTAGTGGATGAACTCATATCACTCATGATAAGAAGCCTGCTGTGACTCTTGCGTTGCTGACAAACAAAGGTTTTACTGTTCTGACAGTTTTTCAGAAGAGACTCCAGTTTCAAGAGATCGCTTTGAAGCAATGCTTATATTTCAGACGGCTTTTTAAAGTTGGTATGGGTTAAAAATAAACCGATTTTGTCTTTCTTTTTTACGTGTGTGGGATGTCAGACGCAACTGAGAGAAAACACTTCAAACCCTCATTTTAACTTAAAATAGAACAAAGACAGCACATCACAAACTGAAGTTTCAAAACAGTCTGGAATAATAATAATAATGTTTCTAACATATTGGAAAAGACCACATCATGCCCACATCCACATCATCGTATGTGTGTGGACGTGTGTGTGCACATGACCAAGAGTTGGAAGCGTGTGACCGCATGACACTGATCACTCACGTAAACACCACAATGATGGTGAAAGACTTCAAGGTAGCAAGTTGTGTAGTCTGAACGGCACAGCAGACTACCAACTTTAAATGTTAGATTGTACCTCTTTAGGAATAAACCGAAACATGAATAATGAGGGATAGAACACAAGAAAGAAGGCTCCAAATGGTTGAACTCTAAAAAACATTTCACTGCGAAAAATACTCAGATGAGTTGAGAAGCCCACCATGCAGTCCCCTCGAAGGAAGTCTGGGATGATCCCTCTGTCGATGTAGTCTTCCAAGCCTCCTGGACCCTGGTAGTCATTTCCAGCATAAACAAGGAACTTTTTACGACTATTCTCGTCAATCAGGGGGCTTACCTGAGAATAAAACAACACCGGAGATCATCCAAAAAGCAGAAGTCATTTATTATCAAATGTAGATAAGGTGAATTTGTAAATCAATTAATTTTCCATCCATAATGAATAAACAGGTTTTCTGTTTCATTGTGTAACTGAACAATCAAATCTCTATAGCATCTAATTTGGTTATTTATCAGTAATCAGATGTGTCAGTCACATTTCCATGAAGCAACTGTTACCAGCCATGACTAAAATAAGTATTCGGTTGTGTGCTGGTTTTAGGATTTTTCTCATCATCATGGTTTATCTTACAACCTTGTGCACATATTACTATGCATCTTCATTTTCTTGTTTAATGTTATTTTTATCTTGGTTCCACACAGAGCTTTGCCTCCTGTGGAGATGAGGCTCTGGCTCTGCTTATTGCAGTGCTTTAATCATCAACATTGGATTCCCGTGCTTCTCTTCGCCATTTGTTCTTTGTCGCTTGCTCTTGGCTCCATCTGCACCGCGGCTGGATTGCCTCCGACTATTCCATTTCCATCTCTACAACTCTGTGCACTCTTCTGTGGTCGGGTGAATAATTGTGATCACATTTATGGTGGCAGATCAAAGGCTTTTCTTACCAAAGTCCACAGAACGGGAAAAACTCTGGGTGCGCGCACGATGAACAGGCGACCCAGAGTCTCGGGGTAGTTGGCCTCAACCACCTCGATGATTCTCAGCAGAGCCTTGACTCCTGGTCTCCACATGTGACGCATATTGAGGCCTTCCAGATCCATCAAGCATGTCCAACAGCTAATCGACACATTAAAAGTAGTGTCACATGACTGTATACTACACAGAAGCATTACTGTATTACTCATTCGCCATGAGTAATTCACCTTATAGGTCGACCAAAGACGCTGGTGTTCTCCTCACAACGCCTCAGCCCCTCCTCATTGATGGACAGCACCTGTGTAACAATTATGAAATTCCTGCATCACTGCCAATTAAACCATTATGTTTGAGGATGTAAACACGTGTCCATGTCACCTGTCTCAGCAGCACCTCCTCTCCCAACGCTCGCACCAATCCCTTCGTGTCCATCTGGCCCAGACGTAGGACGTACAGAGGACGGCCGTCTAAACACGTCACACACAAACACACAGAAGTTCACCAGCATTACAAGCATCATCCTCCCTCAATAATGTTTACTCGGCTATTTATTTTTCATGCAACCGTTCAAAGTTGCATCAGCTGATCTGTTAAAAGCACAGACTGAGCTCCAAAGATGGGAGTTATGACAGATGGTGCTCAAACTTCAGAGTCAATAATTAACAGGCTGCTTCAACATACGAGGACTGTGTAAACACAAGACTAAACCCTCCCGCTCCATTACATTTACAGGTAATTGCTCGCTTTCAGCGTACACCAAAGCTCCCAATCACTGCAAATAACCCACGTACTGCTCCGTACCTTTGTCGTGGTGGTGCCAGCCTCCTGTGAAGTAATCCTGAAGCAGCTGTGGCTGTTCCCACGTGTCTAACAGGAAGTCCACCTGGTGCTGCTTCCTCCAGGTGAGCGACTGGCACAAAAACTCCCTGGCCTTGTCCAGGTTGAAATCTCTGGCTCTGAGGAAGCGAAGCACGTGCTGGTCCTTTGGGATCTGCACACAAAAGCTGGGAGTCAACACCTTCGATGCAAAGTTACTGATAAATCCCAAGAAAGGTCTTTAACAGTTAAACTGACAGTTAAAAGTTACATGTAAAGATATGCTCAGGCTTAAATTGTGGACAATGGAGGAAATTTGTATCCAAATATTTATCCTTGCCAGAACTTGGTGAAACTATTAACAAAAAAAAAAAAATCCAAGTTATGAATGTTCATGATCCAGTTTACATATTTTTTAAAGAGCCATTTCTGTCCTTTTGGCTGAGTCCATAGAAAGGTGGCGCTGACCTTTCTCATCTCATTATCTGCTTAACCTCCAAATATGACTTTAATTGAGGTAGTCATCAAAGAATTCCTATTCCAGGCCAGAATCTTCTCCAGAGCAAGTTTAAATTTGACATAATTGTGCATGTAAATGAACCAATACACACAGCTAAAGAGACCAAGAAGGGATGAGCATCGACCGGTCAACGCAGCAAAAATGAAAACTGTAGTGCAACCCAGCCAGAGTCCAGACCTGAATCCCACCCAGAATCTGTGGAACCACCAGACAAATGTGGCAGTTATAAACTTTCACAGCTGTTTGAACAACTGGATTCCTTCAGGACATGCCTAAGCTTTGCCTCTTGAGTACAGGAAAAAGATACTAGGCATTTTTTAGAAATAGAAATAAACAGATAAAATTTGCTCAACATATACAGTGGCTATAAAAAGCATATGCACTCTTAGGAGACTGCTTTTTTTTTTTTAATTTAGACAATGAATAACGTTAATATCAGGCATGTCTTTAATTTTATATTTAAATAAACAAAAATCTAGATGGAAATGATACAATTCATAGAATTATATTTTGAATTTATTACAGCATTTCTGAATAAGTCTGTATTTACTTGACAGATCCAAACTTTGAAGTTTTATCCCACTTCTTTGCAAAATGTCCAAGTTCCTTCAAACTGAGAGAGAATCTCGTGTTTGCAGATTTTTCTAGGTCATTCCACAGGTTTTTTTTAAAAATGAGATTAAGATCTGAGCTCTGACTGGGAAGTCTTTGATTTTCCCTTCCTGAAGCTCAGCCTTTGTTGATTTTGATGTGGGCTTTGGGTCACTGCCACATTGAAATGTGAAAATGGTCTTCATTTTTAGCTTCTCCACAGATGACAGAAGGTTATGTGCCAATACACAGTATCCTGGTGTTTGAAACTAATCATTTTCCTGTCTGTCTTGACAAGAAGAGAAGGATCCCAGAGCATAATGCTGCCACCTCCATGCTTCACTGTTTGTATGATGTTCATTGGATGAGGTTCTGTATTAACTTGGATACATATTTTAGAGTTAAGTCCAAAAAGTTCAACCTTTGTCTCATCAGACTGTAACACTTTTTCCCCCATTTATTGCGGTTGTTGAATGATTTTTTTTTTTTTTTTTTACATGATTCAGATGGGCTTTCGTATTCTTTTTTTGTAAAAAACAACTTCTGTGACTACAGATGGTAGTCACATGTAAGGAGTGACCAGCATCTGCCAGAAATTTCCTTCTGTGTAGTTGGTCTCTTTGTAGCTTCTCTGATTCATTTTCTCCCCATCCTCTCATCAACTTTGCAATGTCTCTTTTCAACTAGCTCTGGGGGTTTTCAACAATACATTCAGGGTCTCTAATATTCTAGTATATCCTTGTCCTGTTGTTGTACCTATTAACAATTAGGTCTCAGTTTCTGACTCTCAGCAGAATGCAACCCTAAACATTCACACAAATAGTCTAGTCTTTTAATCAGAAGCATCTCTGTGCTGTTTACATACAGGCCTAATTTTAAATGTATTGGGTCACTCTGAGGACAGATAGAGCCCCCACTATGAAACACTGTGCAAAGGTTATTACCAAATATCAAATATTTCTTCTTAAGTCTGGATTTCTGTTTGTTGGAAGATGGGATTAAAGATGTACCAATTTTGACATGTTATGTAGTTTTTTTCCATCTTACTTTCTGATCATCATTTTCAGAAAAAAGAAATCTAAACTGACATGGCATAAACTATTTTGTGTAATCTATGAGCAGTAAAGCTCCACTAAATGTGGAAACAATAGCTGAGTGGAAGAACAGGTTGTGTGATGGTCTTGAAAATTAATGTACATGGCTCCATAAACCACTCTATTTGTGTATACGTGACCTTGCCCTTGTGGGTTTCCTGGAGCCACTGACGAAGTCGAATAAGACAGCTCTCCTGCAGAGGCGTTAAATCACCAAGGTAACGTCTGATGTAGTCAGCATCCAACTTGTCTACAGGCCAAAACACATTTAAAGTGTAAAGTTAGCACATATTGAAAGCATCAAATAGAGATGGCTGGTACATACTGCACTGCAGTTTTAACATTAACAATCATAACATAGTAAAATAGTCAGAAAAATATATATATAATTTACATGTTTCTATGAAATACTTTGGCTTTAAGCCACTTTGTGAAGTAGCGATACAACTGAAGCAATACCACTTCTGACCACATGAGGGCAGCAAATCACAAGAAAGTTTACCTCTGATGTAAGACAATGAAAGGCATTAGCTCTGTTAGGACAAAGTGGTACTGAAAGATGCGCCAAAGTGTCCCTACTCATCAGACTACTTTGCCAGCGGCTCTTTTGGGATGCTATAGATCTGTATGCCCCCATGTGGTCAGAAGTGATATTACTACAAAGAGTGGCTTAAAATTATGTTTGTGCTGCTCACTGCAGATTGTTTTTTGAGTATCATTTTGCAACATTTATATCACTATTTAAAAACTCAAAGGTCTCGTATTTGTTTTTTGTGCTTGTTTCTCTGACCTTCAGTAAATACACCTGTTCACTTACCATCAGGTGAAGCAGCCACCAACTCTGTGGGACTGTTTGGGTCTTTGCCGGGCAGCCCGTCCTTGGCACTGCTCACTGGGATGGCTCTGGCAGTAGAGGGGGGTGGTAGCTGGGTCCTCACAAGGGCACGACCAGATTCAGCCGGGGGGATCCAACGGGGTATATGAGTTACACCTTCTTCCTCCAGCTCTCTGAGATAGTACTCAATGATTTCTTTACCCTATAAACAATTCAGAAGACAGAAGATAAGGTCAAATGGATTTCTGATTATATTGTGAACACTACATATCACTAAAAGTCAAAAATGATACGCTAACCTTTTTAATGCTACTGGCATATTGTTTCATTGCTATCTTCTCAGCTGCACCCTCAAAACCAAAAAAGGACTTAATATCCATATTGGCTGTCTGTTCAAAGCATGTCCAGTCCTCGTTCTCTGGGTGAACCTGTGGAGGAGGACAGCAGAGGGAATTTGAACTTTGCATGAACTCTGTCCCAAAAAGACTGATAAATACAAAACCTCAACTAAAATTCAAATCAGATACAAAACAAGGACCACTGGTCTTTAATTGTCAGGTATTTAAATGTGCTCTCAACACATACACAAGTATCTGTTAAGTGCAATATATACGCAGGTCATGTGATTTACTCTAAAATACTTGCTAATCTCTGATGCAGTCGTCAGATGTGACTGTTAGTTGTGTAAAAATATTCTGATAGGAACAGTATTATTAGATTTACTCTGATAAACACTGACTTTAACACACATGGTGACACTAGCTGTTTACAGCCTTGAGCACATCACGAGACAATCATAAAATGAATAATTCATGCATCACACATTTTATAGCCTTTAGGAGGGTGTCCGTGACATCCTAAGAGCATTAGGGATTGTTAAAGTGATGATGTAAAATGCATCAAAAAATAAATAAAAAAACAACCTCTTACTGACCTCCTGGACACCCGGTGATCATGTTTGTGTTTGAGGCTCACCGTGTAACTGCAGAACTCACGGACGACGACTCTGCTGGAAAAGGTCTCATTGTGGACTTCAATGTGCAGAGTCCGGTTTCTGTGGTTCAGGGTGTTCTTTTGGATAAAGTACAGATACTCTACGCCAGCAATCTACATGCAAAAAAAAAAAAAAAAAAAACACTTTCAGAGTAGCTCATGGAGCATTCTGGCTGCCATGCTGGTGCTGTGGTGGTCTCCAAAGTTTTACACACACACACACACACACACATTTACAAACACTGATTAAAAATGAATGCAATCAAATAAAACAACTGCATAAATTGGTGCTTGATTACAGGCTCCATTCCTGTTTGTTGTTTCAAGAACAACCTAATTATTTCATCTGCTGTGGTGGTCTCATGACCTTTATTTTGTTAAAACTCTGATTAAAAGGTACCCGCTTGAGGAGTCTGGGGGCATCCACATCAATCGTGCAGCGCCTCTCCGTTACCACCACAGAGCCGTCTTCGCTGTGACTTTGGTTGATGATCTCACTGTCCACAAACACTGGGATCAAAGGGCACTTCGGGAACCTCCTCATATACGCCTAAAAGGGAGAATACATGCATCAGAAAGCTGATCTTGTGCTCCCCGTCCTGCTCGTTGTGGGCTTTGCCCCCCTCCTCCACCAGCTCTCTGTTTGGAGAAGTAAGCAGCTTGGATATACGAACTGTTTAAGGTCACTTGTGTCAGAGCTCACATCTACACACATAAAAAAAAAATCAGTGTACATAGTTATAAATATACATTTCAAGAGCTACATTTGCACTTTTGTTAGAGAAATCAGCTCAAGTCAAAAGTCTGCATAATTCTCTTTCATTTGCATAGACTTTCAGAAATAAACCCACACACGTAGGAGCGCACACACTCATCGCACAGCTAAGGGGCAATCCAATCAATAAGATGAAATTATACTTTATGAAAATGAATAGGAAATGTCAGTCTAGTCAATAAGCAGCAGTGGCTAGCAGTGCGCAACAGATATGATGTGCAAAAAAAACTATTTATGCCACCAACTACAGACAATTGGATTTTTCTTTTTTCCTGTCTATTACTTTCATTTATAATCACAATCACAGTACTAATGTATGTATCTATAATGTTTTATTATGAGCTCAGTAGGCTAAGGAAATGTGATTCAAGTTTAAAAAAAACAGCAATTACTAATTTTTCGCTTTATGATCTTTGAGAATTTCTTTCCAATAATCTCATGAATGTGGTTGTGGAGGGTAAACAAGTGTTATTGATTAAATACACTTCTCCAAGTGTCAACATGTGTCTTTGTTCGACTGTGGAAAAGTCCAGTGCCCAGGAGAGTCATCTGGAGGTGTCATGAAAAGGACAACCATAATGTGTCTGGGTGCTCATTCGACGACGTCCAGGACACTGATTGGGTCTGATACCAGGAGTAATGATCTGTCAACGGCGGCATTAGCCAGGGGCTAATGAGACAGCTCAGACATAAATGAGTGGTAGACTCTTCAGTGGATTCCCATCTTTATCTCGTCAATACCAGAATCTGTCCTCGCTGGAGGTGCTATTAGTTTCCTCTACGGCTCGTTTTGAGGCCAACTCTCAGGGACGCAGTCACACTTTTGGAGCTGTAATGTTTTATAAAATGTTTTGTAAACCTTACATGGAGTCTGCTGTATTAGTTTTGAATGGGTGGTAATAAAGTTGGAAAGTGAAGTGTCACTGCAGCTCTGCTGCTGAGGATATTACATAATCCCTTGGATTAATGTATAACCTCGAAGAACAGAAAACATCACAAGGAACAGACTGAGAGAGGGTGAAATCAAACCACCTCTTAAGAAAAGAGAGAAAAAAAATCACATTTGTTCTACATCTGTCCTAGTTTTCCTCGACCCAGAGTTCACGTTCTTATACTCTCTCTTTAAAGTATGGAGCTAAAGTAAGTGACTGAAGAGAGCAATACATTTACAATAAAAGGAAAAATACAGATATATTCAGAATAAAAAGATCGGAAAAGTCTGCCGACTCAAACCCTCCCTGTTGCCGTTTAGCTGGTTCTCTGTTTAATGTCGTTCAGAAATCAACAGTAAAATCAAAATCTGTTGATTACATAAAAATGAGTGGACACGGTTCTGCTGCTGAACTCTGTGACCTTTGTCTCACTTGAGCCTTACACTATCTACAATATTCAGCTTTCCACTTGTGAATGAAATAGTTATTACATATCAAATACATAATACACTACTTGAATAACATAAAATGAGCCCTATTACTTCCACTACTACTCTTGATCTCTTGTCAAATATTATATGGCATAAAAACAGAAAGCATGCTGAGGTTTAGAGGGAAATGAAAAAAATATGTGATTAACAACACAAAAGTCTGTGTGTGACTACCTGGGTCTAAAACATTTAATTAGCTATTAACATTTGCAGGGAATTGTTCTGTTACAAAATCAGCTCGTAATAAATCGATTCAGTCACCCCATGTTTATATACACTTATTTAGTCTTTTAACCCACAACTTGTTGTATTTATGTTGTATTTGCCACACCTCTGATGAAGGAACTCAGTTTTTGCATTTCCAATTAACGGCAAAGTAATGTAAATGCATCACTTTCTAAGAATAAACATGGCAATGATGAGCCAAACTCATTTTGTGGGTTTATTTTGGCACTGGGACTCTGTAGACTGTGCAATCTGAAATGTGAATTCCTCTCTTTTTTAATCTTATTTTTTTCAATTTGGGAAATATACCATTTTCAAGTTAAGATAACAGTTAACACTAAAGTTCCTTCGGTGTATGGTTAGGTGTTGTCCTGTTGGGCGCATCTTTGATTCAGGGGCACTGCTGTGCAGATATGTGGTTCACTGGACGTGTGGCCTCCTGCTGATGTGTGTGGGTTTGACATGCTGGCAGCTTCGTGCTACAATTATAGGTTGGTGACCTTTGACTCCAGGTCGGTGCGTGGTACAGTACATGACCTATGAGCTGCTGTTATGGAACTGATGCATCAGCAGCAGCAGCTTGTTTATACAAGCAAGTTCCTGGGAAAATGGTAAGAATTTATGTCAACACCAAACAGGCCAGACACACACACATACACCATAACAGATATGGAGGGTGTCTATCTTCAAACTCCTGGATGTCTGTTTGTCAGTCTCTCTGTTGCTCTAACATCTTTAGCTTTCAGCTCTATAGAGGAGAAGATCCTGAACTCTTAAGTGTTTTGTGGTGTTAATGTCAAAAGAAACTTAAAACGATCTGGGGTGTTTGTAATACCGGTTCCAGATATTCAGAAAGGATGGGCAATGGAACTGATCTTATTCCATTCCCTAAACCCAAACAAGACAGCTTTGGATCAAGCTGCCAACTTAATGTCCAAAAGGTCAAAAAGCAATTTGATCAAAGGTCAATTAAAAGCAACAATGCTTTTTTACTCTGCTCACCACCGAGTACATTCACTGCTTTGGTAGGGCATAAAGCATCATCAACGACCAGTCCCCCTCCTGCCATCCAGCCTCAGGATGGCGGTTCCTGCACCAGCTCCAGAGCAGCTCTCCTGAGGTCATGACAGGCTGAACTCTAGCTTTGCACCATTAGCACCACTGTTAAAGTACATAATGTAATAAACGGTATATATAATCTCTCACGTCTCTCCTAAGGGAACAATATAGACATGAACAGTTTAACGTTACATGTCGCAACATATAGTGTCACTATGATTGATATACCTATTTCTTTTTTAACTTTCTCTGCATAAAGTACTGATTTGCACTTTTGCTTAGACGATAACTGTATCCAATTGGCTTTGCACCTGTACTTTGAACAATGACAATAAAGAGGACTTGAATCTTACATAATGTAATATTATCAAGTAAGTACTTGTCCTGTACTGGATCATCTTCTTCCTGAAGGAAACGTGATATCCCAATCTTTAACTGTCAGATTATATTTCATATTTTGTACACCCACTAAGCATTCATTGCAAGTGCATATCAAGAATGAGCATTATGAACCTGGCCTTCTCCAAATATTTGATCCTCTTTAAAGTCTGATCATGTGAAGTGAAGCAAGAGCTCTTGTATCGTCTGGATGAGTTTGGCTGGCCCCAGATGAAGTATAAAAGCTGCACTCACCGCCATTATTAACTCAAACGGATGCTTGTAGATCCGGACAGGGGACTGGTACTCCTGCACCATCGTCGAACCTGAGCAAAATCTGTTAAATCATACACACAATGACGTGTGACAAAACAAAAACAAAACAAAGAAGAAGAAAAAAAAACTTATTAAGTCGAGGGTAGAAGGAAGTGGGCGTCTGTGTTTTTCTGTGCTTGTCTACTACATTAAATGACAAAAGTGAAAGTCGACGTTGAAAATTAACCGGCTCTCGCATGAAACATTTGGATGGAAATGGGAAAACAGAAAAGAGAGAAAGTTTTGTGTAAAATATTGCGAGTTTGCTGCGAGTTTGTCGTGGAAAAAGTCACATAAACAGCGAAGAAAAAAATGAGCGAACGTGACTTACGTACCTCCGGTTTTAGACGTAAAATCCCGATGTCTCACTGAGGCTGTCCATTTATCAGTGTGTCCATGATGCCAGCTGCGAGGACAGGTACATCACTGCTAACTGTAAAGTAAATAAAACTGATAAAAAGAAACCGTCCAAAAAAAGAGTGACACGGGACAGGGTTAGCTCTGGCTCCGCCTTTCTCTGACGAAACCGGAAGAAAGTTTTTTTTTTCTCTTTTTTTTTTTGCGGCGAGGGGTTCAACTTTTGCCAAACTTGTGTGTGCGTGTATATATGTGTATATACTAAATTACATGTAATTTTTGTTAATGGGTTTTTCCCATACAGACTCAATAAAAAGCCATAGTTAAGAACCTATCTAATTAGTCCAATATTTAAAGTTTTTTTCGTTAACCCAATATATAAAGTTTTACTGACCACTTTTTGTCTTTTAAATTTCTCATAACCTATTTCTCATAACCTTATATATATATATATATATATATATATATGTAT
>JAOWBL010000023.1:11583417-11616651 GCA_028564865.1 Zenarchopterus dispar
TAGATAGATAGATAGATAGATAGATAGATAGATAGATAGATAGATAGATAGATAGATAGATAGATAGATAGATAGACCATTCATGATGTTGCCAGTTGGTGGCTTCTTTTCCTGTATTTCCGCTCTTGAAAGAACCAACTGTTTCATTTTGAAGAACACATCTTTTATTGGTTTTGTGTCCCTTCTTCATTGGCTTCTGATGTTCATGAAACCTTCTGACTTAATGAAACCTTTTGTTGCACTCTCTCATTCATCTTTTCTTGACAGCGCACAGCAAGACACTCACCGGGAGGATAAAGACAAGAGAGAGATGTGCAAAAACAAAGAGGCCTATTTTGATCACGGCTTGCCCATATATGACTCATCACTGTCTCATTACTCGAACAGGAAAAGGCAACTGTGTCAACATGGGGTAAAAGTTCAGCTTGGAGGAGGAGACTTGAAAAATGCTTTCTTGAAAACACTGTTGTTTGAAAAGATATGAATTATGACTTCAAAGTTTGACGTAAGGTCATGCACGTATTGTGCTTTTTGTGCTATAGCCTATACTTATTTTTTGCAAATGAAAACTCTGTAAAACTAAAACTGCACATCAAAGTTACTTACTTGGCTAGCCTGCTCCTGCATTGCCTGAAAAAATCTTGTGGTAGTCAAGGGATCTTCTGTCAATTTGAACCACAGTAAGCACTTTTGACTTCATTATAATTTGTTGAAAACACAGCGTCAAACTTGATCATTACTGCAAGCAAGAGTTGTAGAGTTGCTCTGAAAGAAAAAGAACAAATCCCACCAGTTGCAAAAAAAAAAAAAAAGAAAAAGCTGTGAATCAGAGAAATAAAATGTATTACGCTGATAGTTTCACAGAAATCATTTTCAAAGGCACAAATACCTCCAGACAGCAGTGTGGGAAGATGTAACATCATCATTTTTATGTGAAAGACCCTGTGCTGCTGATGGGGCATGAAGGGGATCCTCACGTTGTCACTTGCCAAAAATTGCAACCCCAAAGCATTCCAAACACAAAAAAAAAAAATAAGGTAAACACAGAGAAGGATGGGAGGTAAATGTGGGGAAAGTGATATAAAGAAAAATCTTCCACTACACTCTCTTATTGGGTGGGGTTATTCTGCTTAATCAGAACAAATAGTCAGCAGCTTTCCTATACTCCCCAATTTTTTTTTTTTACCAATTTTGACCAGAACAGACTTTTAGGAGGCAGGCTTCACAGAAAAAGTTGAACAGAATTTCAAACATCAAGAACTTCTCGAGCAGTGTACATGTGGACAAAAGAAATACTTTAAAAATATTAAGTAACCCCACAAAATAAAATAAAGAACTTTTAATAAGCATAGAATCTGCTTTTAAAAATGACAGTTGTGTGCCTCAACATATAAGAACACCACAATAATACCTTTAAATCTTTGATTTTTGCTAAATATATGTTTTGTGTTAAATCTATGAATGTATGAAGCGAAAAAAAGGTTTTGACTAAATGTAAATTATAAGTGTCCTGCTTTCTAAAGGTTTGTGTCATGTGTTGTCCAAAATCTTGTGCAATAAGCCCAGTTCTTGAATAAAGCAATAAGATGAATTTGTGTGCCACTGTGTGCTAATGAATCACAAATAAGTATTTCTCATATACCAAGAATACCTGTAAAATACACATTTTCTAACATGTTACAGTTATTGAATTAGAGTGAAATTTATCCAGGATGTATCAGTTCAGTGTAATTGCTTTCATTTAAGGCAGTACTTATGAGCAGTTTTTACTTAAATGTATGAGCATTGGAACAACGGGGTAACAAGTGGGGTTCCACTGTAGAAGATCCAGGCATGTTTACCTGCTGAGTAATTTTGAGATATTTTACAAATACTGCCACTACACAATATCTACTATGTACAGCAATGGTGGAAATATGACAGAAAAAAAAAAAACAACAACTACAGAATGAGTGAAGGTGATAAACGTGTATATAAGAGCAGCTTGTTTGCTGTGCATGTTAGCCAGTTACTGGAACTGTGCAGAAACTCACCAGAAATGCCAATGAAACCTTGATGGAAATTTCACAGAACCAATGCTCCTCTGTATCGAGAGGAGCCAGATGAGGTGGCTCGGGCATCTAATTAGGATGCTTCCTAGACACCTCCTTAGTTTCCCAGGCACATCCTACTGGGAGAAGACTCCAACGAAGACCCAGGTCACGCTGGAGGGATCGTATTTCTGGGCTGGCCTAGGAACGTATTGGGATCACTGCCTGGGAGAGGAAAGTCTTGGCATCCCCGTTTAGGCTACTGTTTTTGCGACCTGACCCGGGATAAGCAGTAGAAGATTGGTGGATGGAAATTTTATATTATGTTATGCAGTGAGTTGCAATGAGTTCTTTGATTGTCACTTTTTTAGAATGTTGAAGTCCACTTAGACTTTATCAGTTCAGCTTGCGACCATGGTACAACCAAGCTAGTGAAGAATGACTTACATTACACTAACTTTGGTGCTAATCTTCAACTAGCAGCCCATGTTGTCAAGCCTAATGATGACCAACAGGAGACTAAGGCTGTTCACAGAGCCATTTGGTCATTGTGGGTTAATGATCTCTGAAAACTCTATGAGGATGAAATCATGAATATACTAAAAGATGTTACAACATGTAGCCAAGTAAGCAAGCTAAACATGCACCAATTTTAAAACCACAATAGTGTGAGAGGCAGAGGCCAGCAGCACTGGCTGCATTACAAACTTTGTTACTCATTTTAGGGCATTAGCTACTCGGTGGACCTTGCATTTTGAAACCTGTTGGAGCCTCTACCAAGTGATCCAACTTCCGTATTGAGGCCACTGAGTAGCAAAGAATTCCTTGACTTACCACTGGGGGGTGGGCTACAAAAGCAGGTCAGTCTCATAGACTGTATAACAATAGACAATGGACAAAGTATTCGATCACGTGACCCATTGGCTTCTGAAAACCAATTCTGAAGACTATTTTTCTTCATATGGGGCAATACCCAGCAAACTGACAGGAGCAAGCCCACCATATGTCAGTCAAAGTCAGCTTTGCTTCCAGCTCCTTCAGCCAAACCTTGCTAAAATATCTGCAGAGCTGCCATCAGACATTTATGGTGGGATATATCATTTAATATGTTGACTGAACAGCAAAATCAAAAATGAATTTAGCATTTAACCAACCCTGGGTTAATATGAACAGGTGATTGCATTGCTAAGTACAGCATGACAATTACAGATGAGTAAGTGATCATGGCTAGCCTTTGGCTGAGCCGACGGTTAATCAGTCATATTAAAAATACATGTATTGCTTTATATAAACTCTCCTGGAGTGGTTCTAAAAAAATCAACCCTTTCTCCCCCAGAGTTGTCATGGGTGTGAAATCAAATGATATACACAAAAAATGGTGTTTTGAACCGGACTCAAATATGCCTATTTCTGCTCTAAAGTTGGACATTTTAATGTGGAAGTCAATGGAAATTCTCTTGCTTTTGCAGCTACTGTCTAGTGGTCAGTCAAATAACTGCAGGAATTTTTAGTTCAGCAGGAGTCTCAACTTGTAAGTTAAATGGTAGGCACTTGGTCAAGCTCCATTTCCCCTATGTTAAAATTACCAACTTTTGCAAATACTGTTTTTCTTCCCTCAGTCCAACACTTAAGAGGCCATCTAACATGACAGTAAAATGATAACTCTTTAAAAGCATAATTATAAGCTATTTTCAATTTGATGAGTCATGCACAGTAAGATTTTTGACAAAGAGAAATCATCACAAGACCACACTTTTATTAAAAAAAAATTGCATTTGTGACATTTAAGCATAAAGCTGAAATTCTCTGCAAGTCAGTGAAAACAAATGAAGGAAATCCCCTTGCACAACTCCTGACTGATATCCACCTGTGGGTTCTGCAAAGAGGAAGCAACATACCTGCAAGTGCAGGCATGGGGTTTAAAACAGATTGCTTCACAATTGAACAAACTTTGTTTTGACACAAAGATGAATGAGTGGAAATCTAGTGAACTCCTGGTATGCTTGTATGTATTTCATTAAATCCCAATACCCTAAAAGCCTGTTTTTGTGAAAATGTTGGCTACATACTTGAGGAACACATATAAAAGATCTCTTTCAAGAACAAGCATATGTCTAGTTACTATTAACTTGATAACGGAAAATAAGATTGTGAGTGTATTGCCTAAGTGCAGTCTACAGAGAAAAGGTCATATATTGTTTAGTTAATAGTAACGAGCTTTGTAAGATTATTTTTCTAAACTTTAATGCCACCTGGTGGTGAAACAGTCGGGTAGGGCTAACAAAGGACGTCTCACCAGGCTTCACAGCAAGAAGCCTCCTGCTATCTCTGAGTCAGCCTCAGTACTACTGTAGGTAAATATCATACTCTACATGATTGCAGATATAAAAAGATTTTTTTGTTCATTTTATTCTCATATATTAGTTGTAAAATGGTTCCATTTAAGTGGCAACATTCTACAATTCATTATATGACAAAATAATTTGGCAGTTGCACTGTCAAATTGTTTCCTTCTTATCTCCGATTAAACTATACTTTTAGAAACATTTTTCCATGTTTTTTTTTTTTTCTGGGAGGATTTTTACTGGTAATTCTGGTACTTTTTAACATTTGTTAAGATGAGTATCCAATGCCTGTTGGTCACAAGTGTAACCAACTTTCCGTAGATCATCACATGGAGTGTGACATCCCTAAGAGGAGGGGTAAATAAGCATGTTGCACTGATAGGAGACAGTAAGAATACAGGAATATGATCTGGTTTCCAGTATTTTGTAACATGGGCTTCAGACAGATGGACAAAAGACTTTAGACAAAACAACAGAAGTGGGCCACGAGAGCTTGCAGTGCTTGTGAACTACAGATGGTGTAATCCTGGATATGTGACTGTGAATGAGAACCTCTATATGCGAGAAGTTGAACTGCTGGATGTAGGTTACCACCTATGTTGTCTATAGAGCGTGTTCATCAGTGTTAACTGCTAATGCTGCATGTAATGTCATTGGTACAGTTGTTGGAGGCACCCAACAATGTCCATTTGATTATTTCAGGACATTTCAACCCCACATAATAAATAATTATTTCCAACCCTGGTTTATTTTATTTTACAACTCCAATTCCATTGGGATCTGGCATAAAATGTAAATAAAAACAGAATGCAGAATGTTATCATGAAGCCATATTTTATTCATCATAGATCATAAGCAACCTGGATTTCCAAAAATGAAACATTCTTCCATCTCATGGAAAATTTAGCTAATTTTTAGTTTGATGGCAGCAAAACATCTAAAAAAAAAAAAAAGTTCGACCAAGGGAAACAAAAGGCTGGAAAAGTAATTTGCATAAATAAAAATTGGGTCAATTGGGAACATGTCAGCAACATGAATTGGCGTAAAAGAAGCATTTCAAAAAGGCAGAGCCTCTTTTGAGTTGCTCCAGACAGGCTCAATTTGACTGTTTTTAAAAGTCCACAAGAACTACGTTACCCACAATCCAGCGCGGGTAGAAGACAGGAAGTCTTTGTTGTGCCGGTTGATACGATACCAACTGATTCGCTTTACAGTATGGTTACTAGACGTCAGTTTACAAATTTAAAATGTTAGTTTGATCATATAAAGCTCATAGGAGCGGCTACTGGAGTTTAAGGGACACGTTTTAAGAGATTTGTCAATGTTAGCTTGTTAGTTAGCCTCTAATCTTTCCAGCACAGATTCATCATGGTAAGTAGAATTGCATTCACCATTTATCTTATTAATGAGATTTCAGTCATAAAATGTGTTTATGAGGGTTTCATTTACAAATTATTTCTGTAAATTGAATCAGGAGTTACATGGATGATTATACAGTTGTAAAATAACTCACTCTTTTCACTGGTATTTGCAGGCTTCAAAGATTAAGGCTAAAGCCTCTGAAAGTAAGTTCCAGCCCTCTGTTTTAAACGCTTCTTAATTACCACATATAAGTCAGTAATAAGAATTCAGTTAAACGTAAATAAAGGATATTTTTGTTACAAAATATGTAAAAAATTAGAGAGATACTCTTAACTACACCATTTTATTTTTGTTTTATTAAAAATGAAACGGAATACAAAAATAATGTCAAATAAGCCGACTACTACTGAATATTTGAAAGAAATATTGCACATAACTGTACAAAAATGCATGCACTCACAAAAGCAAATCCATGTTGAAATGCAGTGGTGAAAATGAATGTTTTTTCAAACTTTATCTTAAAAAGAAAATGGTTAATCCACCGTTTCCAAAAAAAAAAACAAACAAAGAAAACCTCCGGGATCCACATCTTACCATTTGCCACAGGCAAAACTGGCAATCTGAGAAGAGAAGCTTAATTGTAGTACACATATAATAAATAATAAAATAACCTTTATCTAATTACACTTATGGACACGTGATGACATAAACACCCACAGCAGTGCTGTATTATCTTTTGTTTAAGATTTTGTTCTCATGCATTAAAGATGTAATGAAGTAATGACAGTACATACACATTCAGACAATAAAATGTTACCAGTAATGAGGCATTTATAGTTCTTTGCTAAATGTATATCCTTATGCTTTTTCTTTAAGGCTTATTTGGAGATGATGATTTGCTTGACAGCTTATTTGATAATAAAAGTAAGTACAGTTCTATCAGAGATGGTGTTAAATATACAGTCAAATCATTCTTATCATGCTTTTTACATTATTAGTGTGTTATAATATTATCTGTCCCTGTCAGAACAACCAGTTCGCTTAAAAGGAATACGTGGTGGGCCACAAAATCAGTGAGTTGGACTAACTAATGCTACCTCTTATAAATGATCATCCCAACAGCTGTTAGATGACATTTTGTTGTTTTTCCAGCTCATCTGCTGCTGATAACATGTTCAGCATGCTGGCGGAGGAGGTAAAACAAGACGGTTTGGACTTTGAGGTATGAGGGGTAAATATGTGAAGACCAACACTCATTTACTCTGTTCTGTTTTCTCATTGTTGTCTTCATAATTTCTACTTAAGGACTCTGATGTCTCAGAAGCTGATCCTAGTGATGTGCTGAAGGACATGAAGGTACATCATTTTCAGATGTGTAGTAACGGAGACAAAATTCACTGCTGTTGTGTCCGCATGCTACTCTAAGTTCACTTATGGTGCCACTTTCCCCCAGAACATTGACGATATGGAGGCCGACCTTTTTAAATCAAAGAAAAATCCCAGCACAGCTCCTGCACAAACAAAACCACTTGGTAATGAAGGTCCAATGAAAGATTCCACTGTGTTGGAAAATAATCCAAATCCAGAAGGAGCAGGTAAATTGGTGCACAGCGTTCTTGCATAAATAATTCTCTCATTATTAGCTTCACATTTCTACCAGCTTTGAAGTTCACACTAATTGCAATAGTCAAAGGAACCTTTGTCTGCCTTCTTTTCTCTCAGATGAACCCGCGGAAGCAGGGAAGAAGCAAAACTCCTCACCCTCATCCACAACGCGTAACTACAAGAAGTTTACCTTTTCTGGTGAGAGAGCCTCCATGTCACATACACACTAAGACCCAGTTTTATTTAACCTAAAAGAGGAGCAAATGTGTTGTCAATAGTCACTTTTTTTTGTCTTAAGCCACTGAAAAATCTCAGATAGTTTTGGTGGCTGTGGTGAATGTCTTAATTAGACACTAAAGTTAGTAGTTTGAGCCGAAGATACGTATGCTGTAAAGTACAAGAAGTTAGATATTCCATACATTTACTTTTATTTCCATATTTAATTGATTACTAGGTAATGCAACATATTGTAGGAAAAAAAAGCATATGCTCCTTCAGTTATAGATTTTAATGTATCAGGATGTAATAATTAAAGAAAAAAAGAGTCCATGTTATCCTATCATTATTTAACAAAAACTAAACTAAACCAAAGTCAAGCAGTAGGTGAAATAATGATAGTAACAACAATAATCATGATAATGATCAAAGTCGCCTCATGATTCGTGACTTTTAAGTATTTCATTATTTCAGAAAAAGGAAATTGCTTCATCAGTCTCGTCACTGAGGAATTTTGGCACACTTTTCTTTAAAATGATGCTTAAGTTCATTGAGGGTTGTAGCTATTCATTTTTGCACAGCTCTCTTCTTTTCAGCCATTCTATTTTAGATTTTCTTCTTTTCTTTGGATCATTTTTCCATTATATCCATTATTTTACCAGTGACGTTATAAGCACCAAAAACCCCCAAAAGCCACATAGTTTGGTATATGCAGATATGACTTAAGACCTAAAGAGGTAGGTTGAAACTTAAGCAAAGAGTTCAACTCAAGCAATTTATTCAAAGTCTTCAAGGTGGTTATTTCCTGTTTTTCATTATGAAAACTTTATTTTTATACACTCATCTTACTCAATATTATATCTTTAGTTCTCATCCTTCATCAGTTCAACATCTGCTCATTAAAGTATCAACAGCATCATACTTTTGCCTCCACTGTGTATCATTCTTCTCTATTATCTACAGCTTTTCGTTTGACGTGAGGAAACACTCTAAGAATGGTAACGCATGTTTTTACCTCTGCACACGTAGATGATCCTCTGGATGAACAGCTCAATGACTTGCTTCCTGACGAAATCAAACCTGAACCAAAATTGAGGCAGCCCACACATGAAAAATCTGTGTCAACTGCTTCAGCATCTCCCATCCTGAAGCAAGACTCAAGTAAGAGGCATACTTTCCAAGAGTCAGAAATATATATATGTAATCCTGAAACACTGAATTAACATGTTTCTCCTGTGTTCAGTAGCAAAGGCATCAAAAAAAGGTGTGTTCAGTTTTAATGATGATCAGGATGACCTCATGGGTACTCTCGGGCTTGACAGCGATAAGAACAATTCCAAGAAAAAAGAAAGTCCACTTTGGTCTAACAAGGAGAGGTAACTTCTCAGCTTTCAGCGTTCTCATGCTCAATGGCGTCCCTCTTTATATTACTCAAATACTAAATAATTACTGCACGTCATTGGGCTTTGGGCTTTTTACTCTCTGTGCAGTGTTTTTCATTTATCTTAGTTTACTGTCTCATTTTTAAGCACATGGCTAACTGCCTCCTAAGACTATTTCATATTTCTGTGTTACTTCCAGGACTGACGCCCCTCAGAGACCACGTACTAAAATCGATGATATTCTGGAGAGTTTCACTTCACAGCGTCTCCTGGAGCGACCGCCCACAGGTGAGATGAAGAAGCAGCTTCAGCCTCAGGAGAAGCAGCAGGAGAAGAAGTCCACAGTGAAAGGTTGGAGAATATTGTAATTTTATGCTTATTGGGGTTCTAAGTAACAGTAGTTTTCATATACTAAAATGATTTAATGATGTTACTATTAATCTTGGCCACTTGTAGAAGATGACTTAACGTTTGGATCTTATCAGCCCAGTCTGGGGTCCACTCCGGAGGGACGCCAATCCCGCAGACATTCTGTAAGGTACGTCTTCTGCCCCGCCCCCCGCATATCCTGAGTTTTAGAATGATTATGTTGTTCTTCTTTCTTTTCTTCTAACATTTCCTGTGTTGATCAGGTTTTCTACAGAGGATGCCAACGATTCTACCTTAGAAACGAAACCAAAACCCTCTGTCTCCACTCGGCATCGCAACTCAGCCGACTGGCTTGGTCTGAAGTTAAATGACGAGCCTAACTATGTAGAAGATGGTTCCAAAAAGATCAAAAGTGCAGAACATTCCCCAAAGATCCCCTCCTCTCCTCTGTTAGAGAGAAAGTCCTCTTTGATTGGAAGTCAGTCCTCATTGGTTGCAAAAATGCCAGCAGACGAGCAGGCAGACACCAAACCAACCAAATCTGAAGTTTCTAGAGTCCAGACGGAAGAGAAGGATGACTGGTTAGCTGGAGCGCTGAGCAGGAAGAAGGCTCGGTCCGTGTCAAACATGGAGACAAGACCTTCCAAACAGGACAACTCTTCAGGTCTGCGAGAAACACTAGAAGTCGATTCAGTTGTGAGGTATCGAGTAAGATGCACACACACAACAGCAGAAAAATAAGCATTTCTGAGCAGCAAACAACGACATAACTTTTTTTTTTTGTTGTTGTTATTTAGTATTCAAGACACATCACAAACTCCCAGAGGCAAAGATGAAACTCTTCTATCAATCAAAGAGGCAGGGTAAGGTTTCTTTTTCTAGTAAATGTATTAAAATCCATGTAAGTGACAACATTTTGTGCAGTAACACTTTTCTTGGACAACTCAGCCCTGCAGCTCATTCCACCCCTGTCAGAGAGGAGAGGCCAAATAAAGGTATTTATCTCAGCTACTCATCCATCCATTTGAATGAAACAATGAAATCAGACTGCACTACATACCGATTTTTTAAAGCCATTACCCTCCCTCTTCAATATTAAAGTGTTTATTGACTTTTTTAACATTTTCCTACTTTATGTGATCATGATATCTTGTCATGCTCAAAGTTTCTCATCCTAGTGTATTTATTCCTCTGATATAGATCCCACTCATTCCTTAACTTCCGCTCCACCTCAATCTCTTTGTACTGTTAACGAATCTGCACCCACAGTTCAGCATGACCTCCCTCCTTCTTTAGCATCATCCTCACTAAACCCTCTCCATCCCCTAGAAGAATCTGAACAAACTCTTAGTTTGTTTCACCCCTCAGATTGCCCCCCTCAGGTCACCAGTCCCCCACCCGCCTCTGTTTCTGGCATTAGTCAGTCCAAACCCCACAACTTTCCATCCAGTAAAGAATCCATGGGGTTAAACGAGCCCAGACAGGCTGCAAACGAAACCCCGCAACAGCCATCGTTTCCGGGCTCTTGGCCTGCTACGCTGCCTGCCACATTCTGGCGTAGGTAACTGCAGGGTTGATACTGAGTTGATTAAGTAGTTTTCAACTCCCTGGCATCTCTTACTGCTTCAGTATCCATTTTTGGCATCTTCTCATGATTGTTAACCAGATTTCTTTTCCTCTTTGCAGATCCACAGCAAAGCCAGATGCAGAGCACATTCCCAGCTCTTCAACAACAGGTGCTGTTTTTATTTCAAATTGAAGATCTTATAATCACAACTCGTAATAAGCACTTTAAAACTAACTCCTTCTTCTGAACAGGTGGCTTTAAAAATGGAGGATCTGCAGCTGTTGCAACAACAGCAGGTAATAACCCTCTTACTGTTATCAACTTTCAAGATTTTTGTGGTGTGAGATTCAACACGTAATTTGTCGTTGATTGCAGACTCTGTTACGGTGTCTTGGTAGTGCTGATGATGCAGGAGCCCTGCAGAAACTTAAAGAACAATCTGGAGACTGTCAAACTTTGCAGGCCCGCATCATGGAGTTAGAAGGACAAGTACGTGCTGATGGTGGCCTTGCATGTTTGTAATGGCAGGAAGTAAAAACCTCCATACCTTCTCATTTTCATGGAGTTGCCTCACCTAAAGTATACTTGTGTTCACATGTAGATGAAGACGATGAAGATGGAGCGAGACCAAAGCCAAATGATGTTGGAGAACATCCAGCAGAGGCATAAACAGGATACGGAGCTCATGGAGAGCACGCACAAGTTAGACCAATGTTCATGTGCTCACATACACGGCCTCTTTGCACTGAGAGGAGCCTGCGTGTTTCTGTTTGCCTGACGAGTACCGTAAGTATATTTTTGTGCTTTTTTCAGGGCTCGAGTGAAGCTGTTGGAGGAGGCAGCAGCCCAGAGGGAGAACCGACTGCGGCTTGAGTGTGAAGACCTAATGGAACGGCTGGCCACATTAACACGATCAGCTGAGGAGGAACGCTCGGCGCTGCAGGCTCAGTACCATCGAAAACTGGCACAAGCCCAGCAGGACCGAGACCAGGAGGTAGAGAGACTTCGAGATCTTCAGAGGTAAACTTGGGAAAGCTTTATTTGAGCTGTGGATTGAGTTTATAACAGTAGTAATATCTAAAACGTAAAACATGTCTACTTCGTTCAAACTACACAAAAATCATGGTTCAACCAGATCATTCATTCAGCTTCATCTTCTTACATTTTTTTCAGAACATTAATGCTATGTTTTATTTCTGTATTTATTACATTCATCCTACTTTAATGTTCAGAAAATCCATCCTGGAGATGAAGAAAGACCATGAAGATCAGATCCAGAGACTGAAGAGACTAAAGGAAGAGGAGATTGATGCTGTCACAAGTGCAACATCTCAGACAAGGTGACAAATCTAAGATCAAAAGGAAAGATGAATTAAATGTTTCTTTTTGACAGCTGTCGACATATGATTTGTATATGTTGTGTTTGCTGTGTGCAGGTATCTTGTTATGATGTAACATTAAGTCCAGTTAACGCACTCTTTTATTTAGACCTTATTGTGAGTGTTACGCCTGTGTCTCTAGTGCAGTTTGTCTTGTGACAGGCTGTTTATGGTCTGCTGGGTTTGTTTGCAGTGTGATCAGAATTTGAAGAGTGATCATCCACCAGTACTGACTTAACTCCTGTGGTGCACAGGTGTTCGGCTGCAGGATGTCATAGCGAGCCTCAACACATGCAGTCTAGATAGATTTTAGATGGCTGAACTGGTATGAAAATCTGGTTTGAACTATTTTAGGTGATGAAAAGTCACTCATCTGTGGCTCTCATTCTGAGTGGGTGTCATCGCCATCAGAACTCCCCCCTGATTGTTGAAGCTGAATGCTGTTACTGCTGTCTACTTCTAAACTAAGTACTAAGGAGAACTTTTCATAACCTTGCTTAAAAAATAATTTTTAAAAAAACTTTAAAATTGAGTTTGCCTCAGATGAAAATTCTTTCATTTCGTGCCTCGGCAAATGTTTTTTTTCCCCTTATTTCACACTTTTTGTAGTTGTAATTGGATTTAAAGAGATTACATGTTTTATTGAATATCCTACTGTGAAGAATTTTACTAAGTAGAATTATTCTCTTTTTACCTGAAGAAAAAAACTGCAAAAAAACTCATTTCTAAGTCAGAAGAATAAAACTTTACTCAAGAAAATTAGAAGACTTTTAGACTATTTTGCTAGTTTTAAGAATTTTAATTAAGAAAACTTTTCTTACCCCATGGACCAAGATATTTTTGTTTTTAATAAGGCAATTGTGGCTAGATTTGTGGCTGTTTTTGAAATGTATTTTCAACTTTCCATATGCATATTTTAAAAATTGACCAGCTAATTCTGGCAGGGATTTTTACAGTTTTCTAATATATGCTTGTGACACTGGATTGTTTGTTTTTTTTTTTTTTGTCCAGGTCTCTCACAGGAGTGATTGAGCAGATGGAGCACTTCTCTTCTCGGCTTGGAGAGCTCTCTTCTCGGGTGGAGAGCACGCACAAGCACACCACTCACGGCCTGGAGCAAGGAGCACGGCACAGAGACGAGCAGCTTCAAAGTACCTCACACGCACACACTCGCTTCGCACAAATAGGTCAAGTCACAAACTGTGCACATGGTGGACTCAGAGTGCAGCTGGGTTTAAGGTCACTCTCCAAATGCCTGTCTCAGCAATGCAGGACCGTCTGGCCCAGCAACAGAAGGCCATGGACGAGGAGAAAGCATACCTCAAGGAAATTATTTCCAGGATGGACAGTCAGCTCAATGAGCAGCAGAGACAGCTTGAGAAGGTGGGGATGTACAAACGCGACAACACCAAGGGCATACACTTTGAAATGACAGCACTTCAGAGGTGCAAAGAATGCTGTCCCTGGAGTTTTAGCCATTTAAAATGCTTCAGAAAAGCATGTCTCAGACAGCCGTGTTGGTATATTCAGCGGAAGCATTTTAGGCTTTCATTTCCGATGCTGTTTTGTGAGAAAGTCTTGAAAATTTTAGTATCAGTAATTTTAAGAACCCAATGTAAAAATAAATGTTGATTTCATGTGGGAGGTTTTTAAGCTTTCCAAAGGTCAAGAAATAAGATTCCAAATGAAAACAGGTTCAAAAAGAGAAGTTGCACCAATAGGACAATTTTTTTTTAACCATTTCTTGTCAGATCTCTGAATAATTAAATAAACAAGTACTGAGAAGGATGCAGTATCTTGTGTTTCAGTGGACTGAGAGACTGCAGACAGAATGGCAAGAGTGATCCTTGTTTACAACAAATAATGTAATTGTGGAGATGTTACTATGAAGGAGCATCTATGCAGCCTGGATTGTTGAACTTGTGGCTGAATTACGCCTCTTCCGAGGTTCCATTTGCAGCATGAAAATAACCTACAAAATAATCCAACCAGAGTCCAAGTTATCCTTTAATCTGAATTTAATCCCCTCAAATAGTAAAGAAACCTATTTGTAAACATTACAGGAACGCTGGAAGGTGACAGCAGAGCAGGCCAAAGCAGAGTCGCTCCAGCGAGGCCTGGAGGAAGAGCGGCGTGTCCTCAAAATGCAGAGCAGCATGGAGAGAGAGGAGCTGGAGCGAGCCAAGGTGAGGCCGACAAACATCAGCATCAGGTCAGGACAACGCCCATGCCATGCAGCTTCCCTCTCCTCCATGTTGTTCTCTCCATCAGAGCTCGTTGCTGGAGGAGCAGAAGTTAGTGATGCAGCATTGCGCCGAGGAGAGAAGGAAGCTGGCAGCCGAGTGGGCCCACTTCCACACCCAGGAGAAGCACAGGCATGAGAGGGCCGAGCGAGAGGTTAGCAGTCTCCTGGAGAAGAGAGAAGGCTCCATCATCTCTCTGGCACAGGTGAGCCTCACGATTTCATAATTAGTTAAAAAATGCATAAAGATTTGTTTCATTCTGTGTTCGCAGTTCTGAAACTAAATAATTACACTGTATTTTAGTAGTTGAGCACACATTGGACCCAAAAATTCACATTAATCTCATATATATTTGCTGTTCTTGTCATAGGAACAGGCTGACCTGAAGCTGCGCACAGCTGAGCTGAAACAGAAGGAGATAGTAGTGGCACAGGAGCGAGAGGCTCTGGCCAGACTAAAAGAAGAGCTGGAGAGAGAGAAGGAGAAAATAAGCAGCACAGCCCTGAGACTCAAGACCCGGGCCCAGGAGGTGGAGGCCTTCAGCAAGGTGATTTCACACAACACTGAACCCCTGCATGTTCTGAGGTGTGCAAGGAGTAAAATCTCACGGTTGCTCACGCTATGGCTTTCACAGCTCGCTGCAGAGAAGTATGAGGAGGGGGAACGAGCGCTTCAGGAGGCAAAAAGTGTGGAAGCCGTTCATGAGACACGACTGAGAAATATTCATTCTCAAACAGAGCATCTGAGGCAGCAGGAGCAACGTGTCCTAAAGGTGTGTCATTTCAATAACCCTCAAACTGCAAAACACACTGATGGTGGCTGAGTGTGTTTCAAACATCTGCTGTTTTTAGGAGCGATTGCAGTTAAGTCATCATCAGCAGGATGCAGAAATGCTGAGACAAAACTCTTCCTTCTCACCCCTGCCTGTTTTACCCAGTGAGTTTGAATACCTAACATTTCTAGTGGGTTCAGAAACAACACGTCATGTCACCTTTTATCTAGCTTTTGTCATTTTAAAATATAGTTTTGATTTTTCTTGAACCAGCTCCAGTGTTACCTGACCCAGAGGTGACAACAACCCCAAATATCCTCCCTAATTCTTTCAACAACTTTCAGTCCATGGCTCTTGAGGCCAGTCTGGCTGTGTGGAGGTACACTGCCCAAAAGGTAAGTAAAGCACTTAAGACAATTCAGCTAAAGTTATCAGAACTAATAGTAACACACCAGCTGAACTTATTTACTAGTTTCTATTCCTCTGTTCTATTTTTATTAGGCAGTCATTTTTATGTTTCTAAACATCTTTTTATGATTGTCTGTCTAACCAATTTTAAGCTTTTAAGTAGTTGCCACCTAAGCTAAGTTGTTTCTTCTCTTAGGACAAGGAATTTCTTCAAGAAGAGCAGATCTTTTTAGAAAATTTAAAGAAGAAATCTTACCGATTGATGAGAGACTGACCTCAACTCTCTGGATTCATATCACCTTCCACATGATGTACACCATAAAGTTGAATTTTGTACATTTGTTATTAAATATGTTCAGGTTTAATGTGGCTTCATATTCATTATAACAGGTGTTCTCATTAAATCAGACTGAAAGATACCAGACAGGAAATTTTTAAAAGGGTCCATAATTTATTGCTACCATTAACAAAGTATCCACTTTTAAATACTACTATTAAATAATTTTAAATACTACTTAAATCCACTTACTGTGGCATCGCAATCTCCTGCTAATTGCTTTGCTCCGACATTTTTAAAGTCAGGATTGCAAAAACCAAGTTTTCCTTAAACGTTTTCTGACAGACAATGAAACCATACTATTTAAAAAAAAAAAAAAATCACAATGGAGAACAAAGTAATCACTTAAACTTTATTGGTGTGCCAGTTATTACATTTTGTAGAAAATAAAGCTTTTTCTGACACAATTCCACCTTCCTGATAAAGCACCATTTTGAAAGTCTAATGGTATAACAGTAAAAAGAAAAATAAATTTAGCTGGTGGTTCTCTTAGTAGTAAAGATACTTGATTCATTCAAAACTCAAACATTTTGAAATAGTTTTTTTTTTTAAAGAATTGCTGAGAATGACATTAGCTACTGTACTTAACCTTTTTTCTTCAGTGTAAATTGAAGAAAAGTCACTGAAAAATACTCTATTTTGTTACCTCCCATATAGGGAGGTAAAATTTTGCTGCCATGACATCACGCTAATTTCATGAGAAAGAGACTTAGATGCTTTAGCAGTCAGACTTCTGGATTAATCTGGACTGGTACCATGATGTCTTCGTCACCATGACCATCTGTAAAGACAGAAAGACACATTATTTAACTACACCACGAAACCAAAGTCATTACTGTTAAGTGATGTGACCAAGCCTCAGGTTACCATGACTCCACATTTGAGTTCAGACAGGGATAACATGTATCATCACCGGCTTGACTTATTAAATGCAAAACTTGCAGCATTTACCCTTTAAAGCCATCTTCAGGACCGATCCACCATCTTCTAGTCTTGCTCTGCTGCTACATCTGTATGTAATTAAAGACAATTATTAAGTGTGAAGATAATTTAGACCAAACTCTAAACATTTAAAATATTTTCAGAACAGCTCTTGAAAGCGTCAGTTATCGCATCAGACGGCACTTCCTATGCAGCAGTTTTCATCACAAAAAAGTGACAGAAGGAATCACAAGAAAACTGAGCAGGTTCCCACCTTTTCACTGCAGTGGTCAAGTGGGATCATGTCCACTAGCCTGAAAAAAAAATAAAAAACACGCAATTAGTGACGTTTGATCTGGACTATTAAGATTGGCAGAAAGCTCTGCAGTCAGTCAGATACCATTGATTTCCACAGTTTATTTCAGACAGGGATAACAAACTCATCACGTGTACAACAGACTAGAATAAAGCTAAATTACTGGACCAACTCTCAGCAGGTTTACCTTCAGAGTCCTGGTTCTCCCAGGTCAGGATAGCAAGCATCATTTTACCATCTCATCCAATTTGCTGCCTGCAAGTCAAAAATAAGGGACTGGTTATCTGACCCATCAGAACATTAAAATATCTTCAGTTGTAAAGACCACGTGTCTCATCATCGTCCTTAAAACCATACAAGTCAACAATAACATTCGTGATCATGAAGGACTATATGCCAGGTAGTTCCATACAAATGCTATAAAGGCCTTTGACTTTATTAAACACCCCGTAAAGTTTTCAAATATCAGTACTTCGTGGTGTTCTTGCACGTGGGAGCCCTGCTAAAGGTGAGCTAAAAGCTAACACACGAGCACACCTCGTCTCCAAGCTGTCTTTAAATGCGAATATACATTTAAAAATTTGTCGATTATTGAAAAAAAAAATACCTGTTCAAAGAAGAAGTCATTTTTATACATGAATTCAGCTCGACGAACAACATTTTCTTCCTGGAGTTATTAACCAATACTAACATCTTCACTGCTTCAGAGACCAAAGACCGCAAGTCTCGCGTGACAACAGTTTTATTTGTGAAAAACGTCACCAGTCACGTGATCTGGGACCAGCCGTAAACTTCTTGAATGCAAATTTAAATCATACATAAAAAAATATGCAACTTCGAATGAGGGCAATTTCATAAATTTGCTTTTATAATAAATACATATAGAGATAAAACGGTAAATAACCACAATCAGTGTTTTATTTATTTATATATTTAAACTTGACGGTTTAGAGGTAAAAAGGTGGACTTTTTCAAACTAATTAACTTATTGAGACAAAAATTGGATATTTTTAACATGAGTTTATAGAATTTTCTTGATATGTATATTTTTTAAATTTTAGGTCATAAAATTGTGTAGGAGATAATACATTAATTTAACGTTTTAAAGAAGAGCCTCTGTGAATTAAACTTAAAGTTTAAACCTCTAACATGGGGCATGAGGCATGAAAAAGACCAAGTGTACTGTTCTGTGGAGGCTAGACCGCTCCACGACAGAGCAGAAAGTGCTCCCTGAGGTCTTCGGGAGAACTGTTTGGACTCGGGACAGCCTGCTCCTCCGGCTCCATCACTGCCGTTCCTCTTCCAGTCACTAGGGAGAGACTCCGGACCAGACGCGCTGCTACTGTAGAGCTTATCAAAGGGTCCCGCGGTAGGCTGGTCGGTCCAGAGTCTGCACCGCACCGCACCGCACCGCGCCGTCATCCGCACCGGCCTCCGGGACGCGTCGCGCTCCGCCGTCCGGGATGGAGAAAGACGCCTCGGATCCGGACCCCTCCCGGCAGCGGAACGGGTTCGTGGGCGCTCTGTACGGAGAGTTCACAGACACGCTCAACGAGCGGGTCCGGTACTCGGTGAGCCTGACGGAGAGCGCTCTGACCATCCAGAGGATCTCCTCGTCGCCCGACCGGACTAAGGTGATTTTTAACTTGACCGACTGTGTCGGCTGTCGGGCGTACAGAGCCGCGGACAGCGCGGACGTCGGCGCTTACTTTACGGCTTATTTCTACCCGTTCAAGAGGCGCTGGATGAGCGCCGGCGTGACCCGGCAGAGAGTGGAGCAGTGCTTTCGGGTCGCGCTGGTCCAGGACCCGCTCGTAAACCTCCAGGAGGCCGAGAGATGGGCTCATTCCATCAGAGATGCTTCAGAGCTGCAGGCTCCTCGGAGAGATGGTGAGCACGGGGAAAAATTACAATTTACAATTAACTTTATACAATAAAGTTAATTAACAATAGAATAATAAGAATAGCCTAATTTGGTGTGAAGATTGATGATAAGCCTATAATAAAATCAACTGCTCAGATACCCTTTATGCTTTATGATTTAAAAAAAAAAGTTTAGTAAATGCAACTTTAGCCACTGCAAATTATAAACCAAAGTGTGCTGGCCTGATTTTCAAAAAGACATGTTTATCTCTAAATCACTAAAAACAGGTTTTCCAGGAAGGAAACATTACACAGTAACCAGCTCTACCTGTTCTGAAGGGTGAAAAGGTGCGCTTCATCTCAGCAGCCGTTAAAAAAATACTGTCCATGGGAATTACACTTGCAGATACTGGGGGGTGGGGGGGGCAAACAACCAAATAATTTACCTGTCTCTCAGTTTCGATGCCCTGTTATACATGTAGACCTATGTTGTGGATGAAATTAATGTTCTGACCAGTGCCGACTGAAAAAGTTAAGCTGACACAAAGGTCATTGGTGGGGATACACTCAGGTTTGCATGCTCAACTATACTCCATTTTTTCTTTATTTTATCAAGATACAATTTCAGCGTGCACTAACCTCCAACACCATTTTTAATACATGTGAAGCATAACAGGAACAGCAGCTGTATCTGTAAATGCACAAGTCAGTATAATTCCTCAGACTTTGACAGTTGCAGAGCTTGCACACACTGATCAGGGGCAAATCAGTGTGGGGTTGGCGGTCACCCGTTGGCACTCAGTCATTATGTGTGAACAACTCAAAGACACATCAAAGATCCTCGCATACACGTGTCACTGAGCCATCTTTGACTGCTGGCGAATATCTGGTGTCAAATATCTGGGAGCCAAATACCTGGGAGAATCTCAATTCGAGCTACAGCCTTTGAGAGAGCAAAGATTGGGCAGACACCACCATAAGGAAAAACTTCAAACAGAATTAAAAAAAAAAAAATTCTACATTTTAGCATATAATGCAAGGATATATCATGGAATATTTCTTCTAGATTGGTAAATAAGGTAAGCTGTTGTTTCTAACACGATATTTACGGCAAAGATATAATGTTATTTGTATCACTGTACTGCATTTCTGTACTCATACTTCACTGTGTCAAGGACTGATACATGAACTTTATTGTGATTTGCTGCCCCCATTTGGTGTGGAGTCATCCAGCTTGCACAGAGTCCCTTTAACTGTTGCTTCACTCATGCATGTGGCCCCTGCAGGCCACTGGAGCTTCCTCTGAAACATGCACAAACACACACCAACACTTGTGAAAATGATCACTTAAGTGGTTCGATATTTAAGCGATTCTCCGTTGCTCAGGCTTTATTGTTTCGGCTCAGTGAATTTCCCAGAGAGAATTCATTGTTGATGGAAAAAAAAAACACCCCATCAAAACAACGTCTGTTTTTCATCCTGGTTTGCAGCAGCCTCATCTAATTAGGCCTCATCAAGTCTTGCTCTGTCCTCGTCTTGTTAGCGGTTTCAAGCTGGTATGCAGCGACAGGGTAATTAATATGAATACAACATGAGAAGTGTTTATGCAGCTAATTACCCCCATGCTTGTGTTTTGCTTATGTTTACAGTGTTCATTCAGAACCCTTTGTGGCAGGTCAGGTAACCTCTCTTCTTTTTATTTTAAAGCTAGCACCCTTTCCTGGCAGACATTTGACTTGCCACTGAGTCAGTGGGAGCAAGTGCGAGTAGTGGGATAACAGCTGAGGTCGACCTCCTGGGAGGCACCTCCAGGTGTGCACTGCAAACACGGGGAGACAATGCATGCGCATGTGTGATGAAGAACATCTAGCCTCCCTCTGATCTGCAGCCAGCGGGAGTTTGTGATTCAGACCTGTGTGCCAGGAAGGCAGGCAGATGGTAACCTGAGAGGTGACTGGCTGCTCCAGTGTCACAGTCCTCTCTCTGGACTCATCAAACAGCTCTCGCTTTGGAGGTCTTCAATCCATGTTTCAGTCCTAAGAGTTTACACTCTAATTTCAGATTCTTTTGCTTCTTCGCTGTTCTTTGTGAGTCTCAGTGATGATGCGATCCTATCATTAATTTATGACATGTTTTAGCATTCCGGATCCAGGCTAGCCAATAATATGGCATTTAACAGAATATATTATGCGTTTTAAATGAGTAATGTTGTGCTAATAGATGCAGCAGAATTGCCCCTGTTACTTGTCATAGAGGGTGCGTGAAAGTCAGTGTGATTCACTAATCCCTCATAGAGCATTTCTCCCTAAGTTAATTGCATGTCATCTCATCGGGGATTGCAGATGGAAAGGTTGGATTAAAAGTGCAAGTGCTGCACAAGATTGGTATTTAGTCACAGAGCTATCGTGGTGGGACGATTTCACATGCTTTTGAAGTGATTAAACACAACATTTATTGCATGAAGATATTGCTTACAGTGAGGTTTTAACTCTACCGATTCAGTCTGTGTGTTGAAATGTATTCAGTAGTCACTTAGAGTTTAATTTTTGCTGCATGTGGAGTGAAGGAGATGTAAATAATGGAGTGCATATACTATGATGCAGCCCTGCTGCTACAAGATCCTCCATGCAGATGCACGCAGTTGATGGATACTTGATTTGATTTTTCTTGTAAGCCTTTTTTTATTTTTTGAATCCTTTTTTTATGTTTATCTGAACTATGGCCATTGACAGATCTAACTTTTTGTCCAACATTTTAGATTTTACACATTGTCGATTCAGTTTGGGTTATGATGGCATTCTCCAGAATGAGGGTCTATTCCCAGCCTTTAAACAAGCTTTTAAAAAGATAGAAATGCAAGCATGGCTATGATTGTTGCATGATAATAACTTGAGGGCAAAAAAAGGGAAGGAAAGGGCTTTTCAGTCTTCCTCCTGAAAGTGTCAGCTGAGGGTCAGGTGTGTCTGTCGGTGACTGTTCTCCCTGTGGGATTCCTACCGAAGCCGTCCCTCCGTGAAGGAATCCAAAGCTAGAATGGGCCACAAGAAGACATCTCACCCCAGCCATCAACTCAGTCCTTCTGGAGCGTTCGTCTTGTGCTCTGTGACACATGGATTTGATGGCCTGTCAGACCCCCACGCCCCTCTTCTTCCCCTTCCTGATGCTGCCTCTGTGGGCACTGGTGTTTATCCTCTCTGGACCTGCTCGCCTCCTCTCCAGCAAACACTCTCCCAACCTTGGAATGCAGCTTGTTTGCAGTCTGAATATAGTGCTGCTCCTGAACAAAAAAAAAAAAAAAAAAAAACCTTTCACACAATATCCCACATTTATTTTCTGCTTCAACAGTTTATTGAATGGTTTTTAGGTTAAATAAATCTCAGCTGTGTGATATTGCACAGTGCAACTTTATATAGGATTTCTTCGCACAGCGATAGAGTTGTTTCACTGAGATGGCAACACTTTCTCTGTCAGCACAGCACTTGCTCACAATGACAGATTGTCATAGCTAGTCTGCTTATTGTGTGTGTGTGTGAGTGTGTACCTGCTTGTAACTGTGAAATATACACACTACAGCTGAATGTTTGCTTGCCACTGTGATGGGCAGGATGTGCTTGCCGGTGTCTGATTTCTCATCTCAGACAGATTTCACATCTGTCTCACATATTGTATACACAGGCTGGGGAGGAATGTCCAAAAATAAGTTGTTTTTCAGTGACTGGGTTTAGTATCTTTATGTGTATAGATTTGAGCTGAAATATGTTTGTTTACCACTTAAGAAATGATAAAATGTTCCTCTGGTTATTTATTGCTTTAAAAATAAAAACATGGCAATACATAATAAGAATGGAGTTGTGCAGGTTCAAGGAGAAACATTTACTCTTAACCATCCAGACCCTAACACATTGTATGAATATACAGTATTTTTTTTTTTTACTTCAACCTTTCTTCAAAATAAACTTGCATATATGCAACCTTGTGCTTGAATGCATTAAGCATTGATTAACGGTAATATTGTTAAAGAATGGTGATTCTGTATATTTATCTAATTGTCCAGGCTGAAATATCCTGAGAGTTTTTAATATATGTTGCAGTTTGGTGATCCTCTAATTTCAGCATCATCAAGGAGCTGATGTTTATTGTGTGTTTATTTTATATCATAACAGTTTTTGAATGATGTACTTCAGCATGCAGTGAGTTCTACAGGTATTTGGGCAATGGCAGGGGTTTATGAACTTGTCTTTATATGCCACAGTAGATTTGCAAAAAAAAAAAAAGAAAAGCATATAAATATTACAATGTGATCAAAGTTTAGATTTGCAGCTTAGATTTAAGAAGTTTCACAAAAATATGGCAATTACTTTTTTAAAAATTACAAAGTACTTCCAAATGCTCATGATAATTTGGACAAAGGGATATGATTGTAAATATAATTATATTTTTTTGTGCTTGTATGAAAAACCTTTTCAGTAGAAGTCTGCCAAACTCTGGATGGACGTTGACAGATACAGTTTCCTGCTTCACTGCAGCCACTTTCTCTTGCTGGTTGTTTGTGGCTCCTTCTGGCTCCAGTTTTGTCTTCAGCAGGGAACAAGCGTGTTCCCCTGGGCTTGAGACTAGACGACAGACTTTGCCTTTCAAGAATCTTCCATTGAATTGCCTTAATAAAGTGTTTGGTTGCTTTCCTAGAATATTTAGGGTCATTATCTGTGCGCTGTGAAGAGTCATCCTACTCGCTTCAGCAGTCACATCATCAATAAAAAGCAGTGGGCTCATCCTAGTTGCAGCTTTATATGGCCATACAGTAATACTGCCTCCAACATGTTTGACACCTGCTGTGATTTAGTTTGGATCATGAATGGTACCTTTACTTCTCCAAAAACTCTGACTCCAAAACATGAGTCTTTTATTCAAATGTTTTCTGGATAGAAAATATTGGTACTGTGACATTAGGGAAGATGGCTTTGACAGTATTAGCTTCTTCCTGACCTTGGTAGGGCATGGCTTTCTAAAACCTGGCCCAGGCAGTCCAGTTATTCAACACACACACACACACACACACACACACACACACACACACACACATATATATATATATATATATATATATATATATATATGCACATCTGAGACTGCAGGGCCTTTGATTTTGCTTATATGAATAAAAGTTAATTAAGTTTTTATTGCCATCCATAAAGTTCTCCGTTTTGGTCCTCCTTTACTCCAACTGTGAAAGAGTTTGCTCCAGCTGCTTAAAAGTTTGACTAACCCACAGTTTCTGCTCCATTTCGTTACACATTAGCATACTGAATCTGATGACTGAAGAACTTTCCTCTACCTCATCTTTTATTTTAATCTCCTTTAGACCTTTTCAAGGGAAAATGTGGATTTATTAAGACGATGATTTGCAGCTCAGCACACTTGAGTCCAGAACTTGTACCTAAAGCTCTTCCACTGTCAAAAGCTTGTTTCCACTCTATTCTGGAAGTGTATAGAGCTTTTGTGCCTGAAAGCTGCATTGTGCTGGTATACAAGTAGCAAACAAAGCTAAGCCTGTGTTGAGTGAATGGAGGTAGAGTCTGGCACATGCCTGTGTGTTTTTGCACTCTCGCCTCAGACTTCCTGGTGGTTTCACACATCTTTCTCTGAGATATTTTTGTAGCTCCGCTATGCCCCGTCATCATAGGGCAAATGAAGAAGAGGCAGGCAGTGACAACTGCAGCACACCACAGGTCACAGAGTGGGAGGTGGACACTATGAAATGTCTGGAGGAAAATTACCTGGATATCTCAGACAGATTTAACAGAAGCCTGGGAGTCAAAACAGAGATGGCCAAAGCACTTGCTTATGATGAAAAAAGGCCTTCAGATCTGAAACTGCTCAATAAATATGATTGCATTTTATAGTTTTACAAATGTATCTGATTGTTACCTAAGTCAGTATTGCCTGCAGACACTGCTCTGCATGGGTCTGGAAGATGATACAGTTGTTCCTCCCTTCAGTACCTCACAATAGTTTTCCTTTTTCCCCTTTTTTCTGACTCATTTGATATCATCTCTGGCGACTCAGGTCAAGGGCACCTGCTGCAAAGTCCAACTCCAGAAGGCAAAGTTTCTCTCCCAACGTACTTTAAGAGTTATAAACTCCTGTTAATGGCAAGCAAGTACAGTAAAACATGTATATTGACATGTACCTGAATTTTTATTTTTTAATTGTTTTTTTTTTTTTTCTACTTTTTCTCCTTTAAGCCAGCATTCAGCCATCATAATGCCCTGCATAAGGCTGGCTCTTGGTAAACCCCAGGGACACACGATGAATTATATAGTGGCGACTAGGAGACTTAACTTCTTCTCCAGGATGAAATGGGACTTAAGTGCTGCTCTGCCTGCTTCAGTAAATAAAATAGGCTATATGAAGGATCCTGCCTGTTTAAAATTATATCAGTTGCCTTTAGAAGATGATAAATCAAAACTCGGTCCTATGGAAAAAAGCTAAAAAATGACAGTAGTAAGAGATCATTTTCACTTAAAAGACTAAGTGATAACTACTATCAACCAAGACTCACAAGACACTTCGTTTCTCTGCAAACACAGACACTACATTTCACCCAAACAACATTACTAAAAGGCACTATAATTTATCATTCAGCATAAAGCTTGTAATAATTTGATTAAAAAAAATATATATCACCATGTTTATTGATTTCAAAAGTGCCTCACTTCAAACGTAATTCAATATTGTGCATTTTGGATCATGTTTTCAATCCTTCTACCAATGGATAAGATGTATTCTTAAAGTTTAAAGTCATTTTCTCCAAAGATAAAATGTAAAACAAATAATAATGAGACAAAGGAGTTTCCACTGGAAACATACAAATTTACAAATTTGTCAAATACTCCTGCATAATAATGTTTTTTTGTTGTTTGTATCCACAACATCTGTCGACCCTTCTTGGTGAGGGAGCTGATCTTCTGCTCCCACTTGAGCTTCTAGGTGATGCTCAGGAAGAGGAAGAATTCCACAGAAGTCACTGGAGTGTCACACGGGACGCCAAGGGGAGGGGGGCTGGGTCTTATCTGAAGTCCACTATCATCTCCCCTGACTTGAGAGCGTTGAGCTCCAGATTGTTCCTGCTACACCGTGACATCAGTCTATCTCACTCCTGTAGGCCGACTTGTCCCCATCAGAGATGAGCCCAATGAGGGTGGTGTCATCTGCAAACTGCAGGAGTTTGACAGGCTGCTGTCAGGTTGGCAGCTGTTGGTGTACAAGGAGAATAAAAGAGGAGAAAGGGGGGATCCTGATAGGGGGCGTGGAATAATGGTAAAAAAAGGAGAATTTTCACTGAAAAAGTACTTTAAAAAGTATTCCAGGTGATTATAGAAGCATATTTCAATAAGCAGTTTTCAAAGTAAGAAAACAGTTTACTTTGAAAAAGAGCAGCGTCTGCCTAATGCTAACCAGCTAAACTAGTTAGCTAAACCTCAACACTGAACAGCTGTAGTTTGTAAATCAGCTAGCATCATTACCCTACCTTTGCCCTTGCTGTAAAAGAAAATTTTTTTCTATAGAAAAATATTCACTTTTAAAATATTCTGGTTGAATATGCATGTACTTTTTATAAATACTATTTCAAAATAAGAAACCATTTAACATGCACATCCCTAGCACTGACTAGCTAATCTAACTAAACTAGCTCTCTGAACCTCAAGCTTCAACACCTTTACCCTTAAACTTTAGGATAAAAATAGAAAACAAGTAACATTTGCAATCAACACAATCTAACTGTAAAGTTCTGAATGTGGAAAAAAAAATATCAGTTAAAAATTTATATGCTTCATGATAGAGTACTAAAAGACCTCTTCAGCCTTGTCTGTGACATATTAATAGTTATATAGAGAGTTATAAGTAAAATGCAATATATAAACCATTCAACTCCCATTCCTGGTCAAAAAGCTCTCTAAACACCCTTTTAAATTGGTACATGAGCAATGAATGATTGTCATCCCATCAATCTGTGTTCACTTGAAGGAGACAAGCAGTAGGAGGATTTCCTGGTGGGGATAATAAGATGTCAAAAACAGCCATTAATAATTGGTAAGATCTCAGATGAAAACATCCAGATGTCCTCTCCCTTTAAAGAATGTCACATTAAAATGAAGTATTCAGTCAGTCTGAATGCTCTAAGTTGGTGACTGTACTGTTTTTTTATTTTTGTTTCATATCATATTTCTGCGCCACAAAGACCCAGAGGGAGGAAGCTGTTCTCATATGTTATTTAAAATATACTCTCATGTTTCTGCATAACTGTTTTCCTCATTTTCACTCGCATCATTTTTCCTTCTTCTGCCTCAGGTGTGACCTACACAGAGCTACGCAGGCCTTGCAGAACCATGGTCCTGGTGAACCCCCACAGCGGACGAGGACAGGCTCTCCAGCTCTTTACGGGCCACATACAGGGCATGCTCAAAGAGGCCTCTGTTCCCTACAAACTGTTCATCACAGGTCAGTCAAAAACAGGTTTTCCACATGCATTCAGCAGGCACTCATACATGGTCATCTTCATATGAAACCAGGGATTAAACGTGTGACCACATCATGGGATGATCAGTTTGAAAACTAGGTCATCTCACCAGTTATGCACACAAGCTGGAGCGCCTGCACCAGCGTGTAATCTCTGACAGAGTTTCAATCAGATGTTGTCTGCATGGCATTTTTCATACAGCCTAAAGCGGCACAAAGTGCTTTAGAGTTATAGATTTCTACTGTAAAATAGCAGAAACAATAAAGAAGACTATTAAAAGCGATGTCCCTAAACTCCTCTCCCTCTCTCTCCCTACCCCACCATAATCCAACAACAAAAATCTTAAAACACTCAATACGTAACAGTTATATTTGATAGTGAAGTGAGAAACAATAGCTACTAAAGAATTAAAAAAAAAGATTAACAATACCCAAACTCTTTATCTCTAAAACCCTAAAAAAGATGCCATCATAAAATAATAATAACTATCATAAAGTAAAAAAAGTATCTTATTTACAGGCAGGTTTACAAATAACATCAACAGATGTGCCCGTTCTTAAGACATCCAAGCTGAATGTTGTGTTTAAATGTGTTAAGAAATGTTAACATTTAAAAAGCTTGAAAAGTTACTTGTCATATAACTAAGCATAAAGCAGCACCAAATAATTGGACATCATGCCAGAGGTGGCTAAGAGACTCAGAAAAGTTATGAATGTCAAGTGACCGTCAAGATCAACCAAGAGTAAATCTTGGACAGTGTCATAAAAGAGTCTTCATCTCCACACCTGCAGGGGTGCCATTGAGCTAAAAAGGACTAAACTTCCTTTGTGCTGCTCTAAGCACATTTTTCTGGTCATAGTTAGAGGATAAAGTGAAGTCTAGCAGAGGGCTCTCTAATAATATATTAAGAAGCTCAAAGTTCAAATAAATTACCTGAACTGGGGTTATTTAAAAAAAAAGATATACAGTGGTTGAAACAAAACCAAGTGAACATAGTATTCTGTACAACATGTTGGAAGAGACCAAATGGCAGAAATGTTTAAGTGAAGTCCATCTGTCCCAAAAAAGATGCCTCCTGTTCTCAGAAATATTAACAGTCTCTGTAAAAGTCATGGCCTGAGGGTAAAAAGCAAAAGTCTCACTTGTGTCCAGAAGTTGTCTATAAAGTCTAGCATAATGGTTCCAAGAAAATACACCATGAGCTCCCTTCATTCCTCTTTTCCATAAGGAAGTGGAGCTTTGCCCTGTGCCTGATCCTTGGCTGTTTTGCAGAGAAACGTGAGAGGTCTGCAGATAGTCAGATGGTGACACTGCACAAGATTTTGGATAGCGGGCTATCAGTAGCTAGGCCAGTCCAGGCTACGTAGGACTCTTGCTCAGTTTGAGCACATTGAAAGGTGGAGGTTGAGGCTGTGGTCCTTTCTCCAACAGTTGCTTTGGACTATCATGCTGGAGTGTAGGTTGCCGATTTTTTTTGGCTTGACTCCTTCGATACCAGTATTTTATTTATTTATTTATTTATTTTGCAGCAGCAGGGGGTGGTCATCCAGAATAATTAATTCTTCAGTTTCGGCCATCAATATACTTGTTATAGCCACAGCCTTGCCTAAGCAGCATTTCAGTTTTTCTGGTAGATTTCTTCAGCCCAAAATAACACGACACATGGTTTCAGATGGTACCGATATGCTTATTTTTGGGAGCATCTGTGAGTATTTCTGGTATTGATATTTGTATCGATTCAATACTATTAGTGATGAAGGCACTACCTGATATAAATACAAGTTGTTATTCCTGGTTATCCAACTCCCATATGAAACATATCCTTCTTCACCAACACAAACTGAACTTCATACATGCATACGTATAATTATGGGCCAGTATGCAAGAATTACTGCCATCACAGAGTCACAGACCACAGGTTCACAGCAAACGTGAGCATGTGCTCATTCTGCACACACATCTGCAGGCGCTCAAACTCATGCAAACTGCGAGTCATTAAATTCTTATTTCTGTCATGCCAGCTGCTCTACATTCACTATGATTTGCTAAAGCCTTTTCATGACCTTTACCAGCATCGTGTTGGCTACTGTCATCAGAGCCTTTATTCTCCATGAGTTCTCTCTCTGACTACAAATGAGCCGCTACACCGCACAGCTTTAAAGGAGACTTATTACGTCCTTTTTCCTTTTCAATTGCTTGATGTCATAATGGTACATCTGTAACATGCTTGAGTAAAAATACAAGAGAACAAACCCGACTTTTTTAAATCATATTTTTACACCTGTTTCCTGGTGTTAAGCTTTCTGTGTGATGTTAATAAGGTAACTACAGTGGCTGTACAAAAAGAACAGAACAAACTGCTTGTAACATCACCCATTTGTTTTCTGAAGAGTGCTTTTGAAGCGTCATTTTCTTTACTCTGCGTGGAGTCATACTGGCAGGAACTGATGTCCCCCAGCTCTGATTAAACCAAAATTGGGCAAATGGACTGAGCGAGGGTGCCCAGAACCCAGGTGAAACACAACACCTCCGCTCATCTGGCTCATTCTAACCTATCATACTAACTGTTACAGTACATTATGACATTCTGCTCAAATTTATCCATCTATCCTAATTTCAGATGTTGCTACTGAAATGATACTGCTGAGCTCTGATCGAGGGAGCTCTGATTGAGGACCATCGGGCCCCTCAATGGACTGGTCCATGGCTAACAAATGTGGCGATGGAGTCCACAGGTCTCCATTTATGCTCTGGAATGCTAACTTACTTCATTCCCATCCTATTTGTATATCAGTACACACTTTTAATGTCTCTATTGAAACAACATTTGATTCAAGAACTGAGGAAACTCCTATCCAGTGCCACCGGGTCTCCCAGCAAACTATTTTTTGGCATATTGACCACAGCGTTTGGTTACTCTGGGCGTTTTTTCAGAGCTGAGTCTCAACAGAGGTCCAGGCAGAGTTAGTCAGTCTGAAGGGGGCATATAATCCTGGAAGGGCGCTTGACTGTCGGCTTCTGAGCTAAGCTTCATTCTTCAACCATTCCAGGCCAGCTCAGAGCCTGTCATAACAGTGTTAGTAAAATTATCAGAACAACCAAATATATTATCTCAATAAAAATGATGTTATTTATTAAAAGCTCAGAAGTTGTGTCAAAAGAGTGCTAATCCTTACATAGCTAAAATGATTATATCAAGCCATTAACCATGTCAAGTCATAGACTTCACCCTACTCATGCATAAAATTGTTGTTTTATATAATTTTACCTGAAGTGGTATATAAAATTTCCCCCCCCTGTACTGCTCTCATGGATGTGAAATCTAGCCATGGGGAGCAAAATTGTTGTGTGAAATGGCCTGTAAATATGTTTATTTCTGCTGCAAAATTGAACATTTTAACATGGGGCTCAATACAGACTGCCTCACTTTTGGAGTCTGCTCCTAGTGGTCAGTCGAGGAACTACAATTTTGGTCACTTGCGCATTGACCTCAACTCTGAAAACCAGATGTTGCCCTTTGGGTAAATATAAACTTGGGCAAGCTGGATATGTGCAGTGCTATAGAAACTTGTTATTTTTAACAGCTCATATAATGGTGGAATATTTTTGTAGTCACTTTAAACACCATTTTAGTTAACTCTTGCAGTGAAAGACTTCAAAAGCTTTCTTAGTGTTAAAACCCTCGAGTGTTGGTGTCCAGATTCTGACCTAACTCGCCTCTATTTTTAGTCACACAAGGCGACGTTGTGAGTGCTGAACATAACTTAATTCCCCTTTACTGAATGAGAACCTACAGTGGAAGTTGGGGAGAGGAGATCTGAGTGAAGACTACATATTGCTCTCTAAAAGATCTATGCATCATGTGGTGTAATTAGAACAAACCATGTGGAGGAGTGACAGCAGTGGCCAAGGCAGCTGGTTGACCTGATGTTAGTGGTGGATGCACTGATTCTCTTAGCTAGATAAAACTATAGTGTATTTTGTGAATACTGTTCCCACAGACCAGATCTGGACATGTGAGATGGATTGCTAACCGTGAAGGCAGAGCCAAAGGCCAGACACTTTGCTTGTGTGTTTTGGTTTGTGTTTCTGTTCGATATGCATCGATGCTCTATGTGCATACTCGTGGGACTTTAAGGAAGGTCAGGAACTGGATAGTGATGGAGCTGAGCAGAAATAAAAAGGAAGAATATGGGTCGATAAGGGCAGTGAGTGGTCAGCAGTGAGATGTAACTATGAGCCAGTGAACTCAGCACACACACCTCCTTGATGAATGTATCATACTGCCTTCGCCTGAGGAAGGACAAGCACCATTGGAGGTGGCTCTTGTGTAAGCATGTACCTTTTACATACTGTATGAAGCACACAAGAAAGTGTTATTCTTTACCTGGCTTAACCTGAAAGGAACACAGCTGTGGATGGTGGAAAAAGGGATCCACTGCTTTTAAAGTGAAGCAACTGTAATTTGCTCAAGATTTCAAGTGTGTATTAATTATTAAAAGACTGGAAGAAATACTTATCATCTGTGCTGCACATGAAAGAGCCATCACCGAACGTGACAACTATATTACTACAACCGTAATCTGCCGCACGTCTTCAGCTGCACTTTGATGTTTGTATGTGTTTTCCAGTCACCTCTTAAGTAAGGAAGAGCCTGCGAAGGAAAGCGTGAGTGCAGGGCCTGGTAGGCTCAAAACGCTGAGTCAGCTGTGTAGCGTAGTTGCTTCCTCAGCCCGAGTCTGTCAGCACGGCACCGCATCACTGCCTCCAGCAGCCCAACGCTGCAAACAAACAGCAGCAACAAGAGGAGCTCCCTGGAGAGCATGGCCAGAGACAGGTAGATGCTAACCAAAGTGATCAATAATTGAAGAAGGCTGTTCATGGCAGGAGGATTAGTACAACGTGCAGCTAAAAAGAAAGGAGGAAGAAAATATGACTAGCTTGGGATACAGCAGTAAACAAAACAGCTGATTTATGTTATTTCCCAGCCTTGATATGGTAGTTGTCAGCTTTGCCATGGTGGTACCCAGATGATGCAACATGATCCAGCAAGGAGCCTTTTTATTTTTATTTATTTATTTATTTATTTTACAGATTCCTTCTCATTTGCCACTTCAGGATTTCACTAGCCAGATCAGCAGCTGGCTTCAGCAGAGACATAGCGTCCAACTGCAACCATACAGCCCCAGCCGAATGCTGAGTAGTTGTAGATTTGCCCCTTTTTTTTCAATGTGCTATATTTAGCTACTTGTCTGCCTTCCTCTCTTTCTCTCTCTTTAAAGTCATTTCCACACACCAAACGACACTGGGGAGTCTCAGCTGGCAGGACAGTAGACTTTAATGCTGCCGGGATGAGCCCACAGACCCCCAGCAGAGGGACCCACTCAAGGATGCTGCCAGCGGAGCTAGACTGAACAAACAGCTCCCTCCTCCACCAGCGCATTAACCAACACTCGCACACACACACACACACACACACACACACACACACACACACACACACACACACACACACACACACCAAACTTAGTACACACATGCAGATATTTCAGACACAGATGTTTGGAGGCTCGCTAAGCTGCCTTGGAGCTGTTAAGT
>JAOWBL010000023.1:11616751-11636079 GCA_028564865.1 Zenarchopterus dispar
TATTGCCATAATGTGAAGCATCATTTTAGTAACAGTGAAACAAGATCAGCACAAACACTTTATAGTAAAGCATGGTGGTGGAGGCTTTATGGTATTGGTTTTGTTGTTGTTGTTTTGGACTTGAGCACCTTGAGATTGGCAGTAAACTCCTCTGTTGTTAAATGTGAGTCAGTCTGTGAAGGCTAAAGATTGGCTTTTACCGAGACATGCAAACAAATCTACCACAGAGTGGCAAAAAAGAAAATTGCCAAGGTTCCTCAGCCTGGCGGTACTTTGTTTTGACGTGACTGAACAAATGTGTTATTACATGTTCGCACTTACCTTTTGCGCCTGCGCAATCATTTTTCTGACAACCTCTTTGATGTGGGCCTGGCCGTCCGGAGGGGGCTGCGTGTACACTGAAGTGCGTGTCACCCCCCGGTAAGAATCGCTGTCGGGCCAGCCGAGGTCCATCTGCGGGACGGACCTGTCAGACAGCTCCGGCCAGTAACGTAGTGACAGGGGCGTCTGGTCGCCCTCGACATCCCGCTTGAACAGCTCTGAGCCCGTGTCAAAAGGTTCAGCAGCCCGGGTGAGGGTCTCGAGCTCCGGGTCTGAGAGGAAACCGCGCAGGTCGCGAGACTCCAGGTACTTGAAAAACGCCTCGCGACCGTGGTGAAGGAGAGCCTCGAGCGCGAGCCGCTGGTCCTCGCAGTAGAAAAACTCTGGTTTGGACTCGTGCGTCCGCGGGTTTACGTGGTTATCATCCAGACACTGTATCTGCGACAGAGCCATGTCGCCAAGCCAAAATACGTAACACAGAAAAATAAACAAAACAAAACAAAAAACCGCAAACAAATTAAACTTTGAAACTCCTCAAAGTTTTAAAACAAAGCTTTTATTTCCCAGGTGAGTGGTTTAACTCGACATTTGGTGCATGTTACTCCACATTTTGTCGTCAGCTTCTGTCATCTTTGCTCCTCTTTCCTTCGTTAAGAAATGAAGAAGTCACCAGGCCAGAGAGGAGAGGAGTCAGAGGCACGCGATGGCTGCACCCTGACAGGTGTGATTCTGACAGGTAAAACACACCTACCTACACGTGACCTTTAGCAGAAGCCTATCTCAAAACACCTGCAATAAGTGAGTGATGGATGAGATCATCCCCTCCTTTTTTCTGAACCTCATTAAACCATTAGAGCCAGTTCCACTTTGCAATTGAATATTACGTGTCTGATCAAATTATATCACATTATAACGATGCTGTTGTACCTGTTGTGTCATGTTTCTTACCTTTGCTACCCATCCACAGCCAATCTCAAAGTGGGTTTTAAAAGGAACACGATTAAGCACGTAATTAGACTTATTTAGCCCGGAGCACAAGGCTTCAAACTTAGTATTCCTTCAGTGATCTGCCGCAACAGACGCTCCTTTCAGCACATGTTAAATAAGAGCTCCAGCCAATATTAATATTACTATGGCTTTCATTTACGCAACAGTCTGGAGCAAAACACAGCAAAACAACAAAGAAAGCTTCCAATTCACCAGCCTCTTGTTTATTATTCAGGCTGTAAATTGTTTACATTTCAGTAACCCTGTTTGAAGTTTCAATAACCTAAAACAAACAAACAAACAATTTTTGCATGCCTTACTGGATTATCACTGGATTATCAGGTCAGCCGAGGTTCGATCATCACCATGTCGTTAAAGCTATGATCACAAAGGTTCTTATGAACGATGGGTTTGCACGAATCTCCCTGTTCCGATGAATTCTGGAGTTTGTAGACATTCGGGGGGGGGGGTTGCCTTTTTAGGAAGTTGGTAGAGCTGCCATTCAATTCACAAAAGCAGCTTGAGACATTCTTGAGAAAATGAGGGGATTTTTCTGACACACCCTGGCTGCAGAGTTCTTATGTTCTTCATAAGGGTGCCTTGGAACCTACCTATGGTATACGTACAGCCATCTCACGGAAATTGTTGTCGTAAGGCGGCTGTACAGCACCTATATGCAACTTACGGCAATATCAAGTGGTTGGTGGGAAGATCCTACGTCTTTCGGCATATTTTGTCGGGTTATACAAGCAGCAGCTGTCCAGTATCTCCAAAAATGTGTGTCTTGATAATCACATCTGTGAGAAAATTTGTGGAAAAGTTGATCATTTTCAAGATGGCAATAATGCCGAGAAGACTACATCTGCAGCTGCAGGACAAAGAAGAAGATCTAGCGGTTGTAGCCGCTGCTTTCATTTGGCAGCGACAGGAGGATCTGGAGAGAAGATGGCATCCCTGGTGGGTGTGGCCATGGATATAGAGGCGGCACTTCCACAGATAATATGAGACTGTTCCATGAGCTGTACCACAAGTTGGGACTTCCACCTTATGAACACCTTACTTATGCCTTACTTCTACTAGTTCTGTTGTACTTTTGAGTTTCTTTTGCCAAAATAAAAGCAAAAATATGGCTAATCATTCTTTTATGCTAAAAGGTGGTTTATTTCAGGTCATTATACATCCAGTAGAGAGCGCTGTGGCAACCATTTCTCTGGCCACATTGGACCTTTCTTGTGGATCTTTCAAGTTTTGGTGTGCTGAAAAACATGTTAAGGGCTGGGTTGGGTCTGATGTTCACCCAGATGTTTAACACTTTTATCTCAACCCCTGAATCTCAGCAATAGGAAATAACTAACTATTTTACCCATAAATTTGTCTTTCATTGTATTGCATTGAAGTTTGGATAAGCTATAAACATCAAAACACAAAACCATTATTTTATTATTCAATGTAAAGTGCATTAGTGAGATTGTAATGGCTATTTTACCATTATAATAATATTTTATATTTCTGCATTGTTGTCTGTAAATGTGTTTGTTTGTTTGTTTGTTTTTTGTAATACATTTCTCCCAACACAGCTGTTCACTGAAAAGATTTTGATGGACAAGCCAAAAGTCCAAAAACGTTCCTAGGGTCACACAAAATATGACAAAATAGTGTTTTGAGAGCGCCGGCACTTCCACAGGTGATTACTTTTTACTTTTTTTTTTTTTTTTGTTGGTCAGCACAGTTAATCTTTATGTCCCCATGTGGTCAGATATGGTATTGTTACATAGAGTGATTTTTCCACTTACCTTTATCTTGATTTCAGTTCTTCATCCATTGGTCATTCTTGATAGTGGGTGGACCACGCTTTTCACCTTTTTGTTTTTATACACTTGTCAGAATGTGTTTGACTTGCTATGGCAGCAACCCGCCGGTAGATGAAGCATTTGACAACATAGTCCATGCCCTACAGGAAAGGCTCATTTAGAGGATACTTCACCACTTCACTTCGACAATCTTCTCATGTCTATGAGGTGCTTTCTCAAGACAAAAGACTGACAAAAAAGCAGAGCCAGGCTATGCTGCTAAAATGAATTCAAGGGTATATCACCTCTCAGTGGGGCTGGGAATCCTGGACATTCAGTTAACAAAGACATACATTATCTGTTTTTGATTTAAAGATGCTATACATCCACTATCACTTTGCCGGCCATTCTTAGGCTAACTGATGTAAACCTCAAGTAATAAAAAGTTCAATTCTATTTTTCATTATAGATGTGTGTCATGGCTCAAGGATTGTGGATTTGAACATTGCTAACTTACCTCATTTTTTCCCTACTGACCCATCTTACATGACTACATGTTATGTAAAGTGCTCTTCAGGTTTATAGGGTGTTTGACTGGTTTATGGGCTAATTTTTTTCTCCTTACCCAGCCGGAGGCCAGTTAGCTTCTCAAACTGGTTCAACTGTGAATGGCACTGATGACACATACACCTTCTTCTTGCTATTCACCGTTTGACTGTTAATCTCATTTGTGCAGCTGACAGACTGCTTCCACACTAGGTCATCATTCATCCCCGTTCTGGCTTCTTTTGGTATCTTTTTCTGGCCGTACGTCATGTTTTACTCTTAATCTCTTTGTCTTTTCTGCTCTTACTTTTTTTGACAGCGGGGCTTATTATTTTTATTCTGTCTAACTTTTAGCATGTGACACAAATATGCTGTTCTGCATAAACACTTCTGAAAGAATCAGGGTAAGACACCACCTGTACTATTTGTGGTAGACCTTTGGCGTCTTTGTTTTTCTCCCCTGCTGAATGCCGTTAGTTTATTGAATAACTGTCAGTAGAGAGCCAGAGGTGACTCTGTCTGGGAGAATGAAAAAAATGTTTTATTAAAACAAGAGAGGGAAAGGCAGAAAAGCAGGGGTGACTGAGTATCAGGGAATTACAGGTTGTAGCTTACATCTACATTTCAAACATTGGATTGCAGTGAGGGATGCATTTATCATGTAAGAGCAGTCACCTTTCAGATCACTTTTTTGACATGTAGTCCTTGACCTGATTTATTATTGGCAACAATAATTACACTGGTGTGAAGTCTCTCCTGTATGACGTCATTAGATTTACATCTCTGGTGAATCGCAGTAATTGCATTAATATAAAAAAAGAATTTCTTAAATTTCATTGGCATTAACTTTTTTTGGTGGTGTACAAACCCCTGATATTCCATCCTTTTTCTTATCAACTTCCTTTCATTTATGAACATAGATATATTATTACCATGCTGGCAATTTATAGTGCCAGCATGGTGGTAAAAGAAAAAATTAAAGATCTTGTTTCAAACAGGTGTTGTTAGTGGGTGATTTTAATCATGATTTGCTCCTTTATTTCCATAAAAGTCAAAGATGGGATTGGAATGGGTTTTCCTGTTTCTCTTTCTGCAGCTCATAATATCATTAAAAAAATTTGACAAATTTAGTAAACCGTCATTCATCAGTAGTTCCTAAAATTGCACGGACAAGGGATTATTGTGCGAAACTTTTGTCAACTGTTTCAATGCAGAGCTATGGTTATAAATTCAACTTAAAACTTTATTGTGAGGGGAAACAAAAGAAAAGATGTTGTCAACATCTCCTGGTTAAGAGGCATAAATCATCGTTTAAGATGGACCGCCATAAACACAACACTAGAATTTTTCAGGGATGTCCATGCATTTTTAAATGAAACAATGTAAACATGGACGGGATGAGGTGGATGACAGAGTAGATCGTACTGGACGGACCTGGATTTAGCTTTAACCTGAGAATGTGGTAATTATGGAACAAAAAAATCCTATGATGACCTTGTACTGTTGGACACCTTCAAATAATGTAACATGCTCACTTGGTTCACTCATCAAAGTTGGTCCAAGTGCGACCCAGATATGACACCCATTTTAAGCCCGTGCTCATTGGTCACCCATCTACTGCAGCACAACCAGTACGAACAGTTCACCTGGAGCCAACATGGATCCCGTGTACAATCCAGGAGGCCCCATTTATCAGAAATTCATAGCTTGGATGGGCCCAACAGAAAATGTTGGCTGTGTAATAGTCTGCTCATGACATGTAAAACTTGCTCATAAAAGTGTATTTTATCTCAAATCATAATCTGTCCTCAGTTAAAGCATTTAAAAAAGTAATGTGAATCGGCGATATCCAGCAACAGAAAAATTCTGGTTTAATCAGGACTCAAAAACTCTGCAGCTGTGTTTGAAAGAAGAATACAACAGGGTAAAACAACTCAAAAACTCTTAACATATCATAAACCTGCCATATTTATTTGAAGCATTGATGAAAATATTAAAAAAGAAAACAAGTGCCATGACTAAAATAGGTGATAAAAGTATAAAGAACAGCAAATTTCATGGAAAGTGTGAAATCTTTTTCAAAGCTCACAACTACCATGTCTATGACATGCTTTTGTTAAAATAACAGAAGGACAGCACCAAAAAAAAACTCCCATTTAAGATTTTAACCTGCCTAAAACAAATTGGCAGGTGTTATATTATTTTTGAGCTGGAAGTCGTTCCAGACAACTGATACTGCTATTAATAATAACAATAAAAATAAAGAAACAGGATTGTTTATTTTTATAATTTTTCAGTTGTCATTTTTGCTATTTTTTAATCAGCTGGAAACAACAAACTGATGGCAAAATGACACCAACTGTTAACATTATCAGTTCAAAGAAGAATATGTTTGACTTTATTAAAATGATTTGTCATTACAGGTGATGGAAGACGTACGCATATGCTCTTACTGTAAATCACACAAACACGTTTCCTTTATCAGTTGTTGTAGGAGAAATGAAACCTTTCTACAGTGAGTAATTCTTTTTGTAATATATTTAAAGATTACACATGAAGAAGAATAAATACACAGAAACAAACAACTGACCCGTTGGATACTTTAAGCAGTGCATTTTAAAACAAAGCAGTGTCTGAGCTGGTCACTGCGAGACAGCAGCATCCTCCGCTGGTCTTGTAAAGTTCCCAGGTTTAAAAATATACACAACTGTATATTACAAGCAAAACCGCATCATGGGTTGAACTCAGACCAGGTGACTAACTCTCAGAGTGACCTGCTGCGTCAGTGTCCTCAGTGTCTCCCCTAAATATTCACAACACAATGACTTCGTGTGACTCACTTGTCGGCTCCAGGATCTCCTCGTGGATAATACAGGAGCAAATCTGCAGCGGTGAAACCTCTGCCCTGCCGTGTCCTTCATCATGAGCTCACGCTCTCTCCTTTTTTTCCATCAAGTTAATGTTTGTGTGTGTTGTAAGTGAGCCTGGACCAGCACTGATAAGCTTTAATAAATTATTACGCTTTGAAGGATGTGTGAATGTTGGCCTGTGTAGGAGTGATAATACGTATTTGAATGTCTTCCACAGTGTCTAGGTCCAAGTCTGAGTCTTTCACTTTCACAGAGAAGTGGACTTGAAGGCTGTAACAGCTGACGTGGTGGGGCTTTTGTGTGAAGGAGTCAGTTCGGCAGCAGCTTCATCACTCGTTTGCTCCAAAAGTAAAAGTACAGAGTAAGAGGACCAGAGTTTGTTGTTGTTGTTTGTTGGGTAGTTGTGCTCAGGACGGTGAACCCGCAAGAACCCGGTGTGTTTGCTGGGCATATGAGGTCACTGGCAGTGGTAAAAGGGCTGCACATACTCTGGGGGGAAGTAGCCCACATGTCCATGGCAACGACCCCTCCAGCGGAGGGAATCTGAGCAGTCAATGAGTTCGATGACATCACCACGCAGGAAACGCAGCTGTGACGAGTGGTGGGGGGTGAAATCAAAGAGAGCGTGGGCGTGATGGGGTCTCTGGGGGAGGGAAACAGAAAGTAATTGATAAATGTACTGTGTATTATAACTTTTCATACAGTCTGCGTACAAATAACAGTGAGCTGAAAATCATCTCAGAAAGTCTCTAATGGAACATTTGTTTTTGTCACACGTGTTGACTTCTTCAGACAGAGGCTGCGGCGACCAGTGTCACTTCCTGTTACACTCTTGCTGGAGCTTTTGTCGCTGTGTGTGACCTCTTTCACAGTCTTGGTGGTAGTTTTATGCTTGGTGTGCTGGTTATATTGTCTGCTGTATGTGCTCTGGTGAAAATGAACTAAATCAAATTCTGTAGAGGGATTTCTCCTTCCAGATTTTTGTTTTGAACAGTTTAAAACTCAGCAGTGTACTTCCAGCATCAGCTGTAAGAAACTGTGCCAGCCACTGTCAGACTGCCTTACGACATTAATAATGCCATTAATTATTTGACGGTTCTGTGTGTAAAAAAGAAACAGTCTTATTCAAAGGTTTCCACTTGTCAAATCTCTATTTGATTCTATATCTTTATTTAACCAGACTACCGTCAGTTCTTCCACTCATCTTTAGAATAACTTCCACAAAGGACTTTTTATGAAGTCAGCAGCAGTGCACAGACACATAAAAATAGAGGATATTGAGATCAGTCTACTTACAAATACAGTGATAACTGATAATGTGTACTGATTGATTTTAAAACTAGTTCTGAGTCATTACTGCTGAGTATGTGTGTGTGTGTTCGTTGAACAGGCCTGTACAAGTCGACCATTGCCTCTTTAAATTTTTAAGTTTATGACTCTACACCATCTTCGCAAGTAACTAATGTCAGTAAGAGAAATCTCTTTGGATTTGTGGGCAAAATTGAGAAAATCATTGTGGAGACATGTATCATTTGAGACAGACTGACACAAACTAGTTGGACTAAAGAAAGAGAAAGACTGTCACTAAACTATATTATAACCTTGACGGGTCAAATATGCAATTCTTATATTTGTGCTGCCTGCTACATGACGATTCCACTAGGGGGCACCCCACAGACCCCACACCCTAAAAATTGTTTGGATTTGTAGGTTGTATGGAGTAAAAGAAAACGACTAGAACAAAAACCTCAAAGTTCTTTTTTTTTTTTCAAATTTGGCAGAGAAATTATGGTGTTTTAAAATTTGTGCAAATTTAAAAATAAAATTGGGAATGCTAATGGAAGAATAAACTGCACAAACTTCATACGAGTGGAAAACTTTTGCTGGTGAGGGGGCTTTCTTCCCTGTGAGCCCACAGAAAGAGCAGAAATGTTCTCGTGTAGGCACATGCCCTGATTGTGTGCTGAAAAATGTGGTCCGTTGAGCACGGAGCTGTGATGAGCATGTTCTGAGCCCTTTCCACGTCCCCTGAGTTACTCAGCGCATGTTCACTCTTTTATCTTGACTTTTGAGACTGTGAAGGCAGAGAAAGTGGTGTATCTCTGTTGACTGCCCCTCGGGAGGAGGCCTGTAAGACCAGTAAAACCGCTGTCAGCTGCAGACTCACTCAGTTAGGTTTTCTTCTGCTGTATGTTCAAACAGGAAGCGATAATACTGTCATAGTAATAGTGACAATATGTCATCTTTTAATCACAACTTCAGCCTATTCCTAACATTACCTTTAATCCTGTTTTTTCTTATTAATTCTGCTAAATCTTACATAAACCAATTTCTCATGTGTACAGCCACCATTTCTACTACTTTATAAATTGTCAAGCTGTTATAGTAAAAACTACCACATTTTGCTGCAACACTTTTGAAGAGGAATAATAGTTTAAAACCTCCACCAGGGAGTACGCAACATTCAACGCAGCTACTCAAAGCCACAATTTTACCACAACTGATGTAACAACACTGACAATCCACAAAGTATTTGAAATGCTGAAGCATTTGCCCCTAATTTCATCTGCTCGGCTGGAATGTGTTGCAAGAGTTTATCCAATTAGAGAAAAGGCGCAACATGAGAGACTTTTCCCACCTCCAGAGTGTCAGACGTTGAGATGATGAGCGAGGGTGTGCTGAGCAGCTTTGAGCGTGCCCTCATCTCATCCCGGCGCTTGCAGTTTTCCCTATTGTTCCTGCTGATTCCTTGTGGTTGTATTCACTCAGTTTCCAGAAGGTTTTAGATGTTTTTCGCTTGACTGCAACCAGAGTCACATGACGAGGAAGCTTCTGGATCAATGAAGAGAGCGAGGCCTTGTTTTCACCTCCACTGTGGGTGGAACTTACTTCTTTTCCATCTCTATTCTGAGACTGGATTTTCTAAAGGTTTTTATTTCTAATGGTGTGTTACCTAACAACAGCAACTCCTTTCTTTCTTTTTTTGTAATTAAACTGGGACATATTTCATTTGGGGAAGATATTTTAGACTGTGGCACAATTTAGCGGTTTGGCCTGATAATCCAGTGTGTGTTTTCACAAAGAGCCCATCATGTGCAGGTTCACGACACATAAAAATCAGTGCACACTTTAAACATAGTAGCAGGAATAAAAGTGAAATCAAAGAGAGAGGTTTTTTTAAGTACAGAAGAATGAGCTTGATGGTCAAATAAGAGTACGCGGTGATACACACACTTATTCAGGGAAAATACTAACAAAAAACAACAGCCTGATGTGAAAGGTCCCCATTTCATTTCAGTTCAATCTGCAGATGTTGTACTTTCTCTCTCCCTGTGTTTTTTCTTTGAGATAAACAAAAGTAGTGCACTTGTTCCCCCCTGATAGCCGGCCTCCTCAGATCTGTGTTGACTGGTGAAGTAAAAGCAGTTTTAAAGCAGCACAATAAAAGTGGCTATTTTAAGGGGGATCATCTTGAACTTAACTAACCTCTTACTGTCAGCTGCACTCCCACAGAGGAAAGTGGATGTGGCCCGAGCTGTGAGCGAATTGGGAGTCTGGCAGGAATACCAAGTAAACGTTTTGGCTTTTTGGAGTGTGTGTAGGTTTTGTTGCTTCGTTGGCAACTACTCAATTGCAAAGCAAGGCCGGGCTGAAGGCAGTTGTACAGAGGTGGGGACACACAGGTAAGCATCCATACTGACTGGAGGATGAGGATCAAGAGACACAGACTTGCAAATCCATAAAATCCTCAGTGTTACGCCTTATTGCATCCTGATCTCGTCTAGACTTCTAGTTTGTGTGGGCTGCAAGTGTGCATGCTAACAGAGCTTACGTGTGGTAAGCCTTGGGTGTGTGTTTGCATACAGAATGTTGTCTTTATATCCACCTTCATCAGATGGCAAATGCAGCAAGGCCCATTTCTTTCTTTTCTTTTTAATTCATGCCAGCTTGTGAGTAACAATGATTTGGAAGTGAAAATAAGGCCCATCTATTTTGGAATCAACTTCAAGCCAAAGAGAGCATCCACAGTGGGATAATTTAATCTGTAACATCAATGAGCTGCAGCTTTGTGCTAAATTTGTCTCTGCACAGTCACGCACATGACATTTGAGGCTGAAAAAAAAGGCCTCACATCTCTCTTGTGTTTGCACTTGCAGAAAAAATGGCAAGGTGTCTCAAAGGGATCCAAATATTGGATGGGCAAGGAGTTTGTTTGAAGAGAAAGTTTAGTGGCACAAGGACGCAGGGAAATTAGACAAGTCTTTGGGGATGGAAAAAAAAATAAAAAGCATAGCACTGTTTCCCATTCTGCCACACAGAGATAAGAAGTGATCTAGAGGCATGTAATGAGCTGGAGAGGAATTAGTTTAGAAAGACTAACAGCACAATAGGAGTGGCAACACACACAAGAAAAACTGTGACATGATTAAACCGACCGTCAACACACTCCGTTTATGTGTGAGAAATTGACCCAAAAAATCCACTGGAAAAAGAAAAAAGAAATATATATAAAGAAGGGAGTTTCAGTGTGGCAATCCATTTTGTTTAAGTATGCTTACAGAAAGATTTTCTTAATTTTTTTTGTTTTTGTTTTTTTTTAACATTACTGCTTGCCATTTGTGTGACAGGAGAAGTGAATGATGCTTAATGGTAATACAGCAACTTATAAAAAAACACAAGGTTAATGTGACAAGCTTCAAAAAGTAATGAAAGCTGCAACTTTTCATTTAAAACCATCTGTGAGTTACTATGTAGTTTTATTTTTTAATTTTTTAATTTTTTTTTTAGAACCACATTGTAAAGATCAGTTGATTATTGATCAGGCCTGGACTCCAGCAGATATGGGGTAACACGCTAACACGGAGAACAACAGCTGCTGAAACTGACAGGCAGTTCAGTAAATGACAACAAAGAAGGTTCTACAAAACCACAGTTATAAATAAAAAAAGACAGAGGAAGCTTGCAGGTTAGCAGTTCTAACACTGCTTGTTTGCATTCATCATATCAATGAGTCATGTGTCGGTGCACCCAAGTGGACCTGCAGATTCGGGTGAATCTGTGTGCTTCTAAATGAAAACTATGATTTTGAATTGCTAGGACAGGAGTTGTGAATAAATCAGTAACTTATGTAGAGGATTTTAATTCCTACAGTCTCCTGATGTGATTGGCAGCTCTAGTACTAGGGTTTGAGTCCTGAAAATTTGGGACTCTGGAGTCCTCCCACAGATTTGGATGATTAACCTTCGTCCGCAGGGACTCGTACTTCACTGTTAAAAAGCTGTGTCTAGTTTTCATGTGTTTTTGGCTCCCATTGAATTGAAACAATGCCACAGTATTTAGCCATACAGTTGATCAGCTTCCCATGTGACAGCTCTAGTTTTTGCCTGTTTAACCACCATCACAACACCCTACAGCTAAATCCATCACCCACACCTGCTCCAGATGGATGTTCTCAGAGAACATGTCCCCAGTGAGCGGGGACATGTTTGACTGTTTAGGAGTCAGCTCAGTTGCTGCTTAAAAAGAGCTAAATTTGCAACCATCTGCTGTAGGAAACAAGAGTCTATTTTTAGGATCTAAAGTGGTCATGCACATCTGAAAGATTCCTGCTGCACAGGGTAAAATACAGAACAATCTTCAAATAACAGAACTATGATCAAAAGTCACCTGTTATTTATCTGAACCATAAAATCTAGGTTTTAAGAAGTTGGTGGATGTTCCATCTGTTGTTAATGCTTTCGTTGTTTCTGTCACAGTTCTGTAAGACGGGGTGAAGAGTCGTCTGGGTGATCAGTTTACTGAAGTAAATCTCACTCAGCACAAAAATCGATAAACATGGGTCATGTTCAAATGCACTTTAGATCCAAACTAGCTTTTGTGTTCAATGCATTAGATTTGTATGTGCTATAATTGATTCTTTTTATTTTTGACTATATCAGAACACAAATTAAATGAGGAACAAAGTGAAGGAGATAAAATGTGCCAGATACCCTGAAATACATTTGTGAACATTAGTTATTTCATCTGTCAGTTGAGTTTGTGATTCACCACTGACTTGATGGCCTCTGGTCAGACTCCCTTATCCAATCGTCTTCAAAACACCACAGAGCAGCAAAGACAAGCTTTCAGAATGCTACCACCCTGGATGCCACGGTGACTTCTGATTTTCTGTTCTGCCTTTACTGCACAGAGCTAAGTTTTAAGGACAAACTGATTAAAAAAAAAACAGTGGTCAAGAACAGATCCCATCTACAGAGCTGATTTGAAAACAGATGTTGGAGGCTGGATACATGTAGGTCTGGTGTGTTTTTTTGACTTGCTTTGGGAGAATAGATCCTTAATGTGGTTCTTTAGAAACCTTGTTAAAGCTTAAGAAGCCTTCTACAATCCTTTAAATTTGAGACAAATGTTAACACAAAAAAGCAGCTGAAATATGATCAAAATGGCTTTCTGCAGGGCAACTTTGCTTTGCTACCTCGAACTTTATATAAAAAATAAACCAACTAAATAAAAAACAAAGACTTCATATTTGCTTGTTGGCCATTTTAAATCACATTTTATTTGAGAAATATGTTAACCCTTTACAGGGCAAGTGACCATATTTTGTAACTTCAGTAGAACTACATTCTATGGTTATTACAAAAAAAGTTACAATTTAATACTTAATTTAATATTTTAATAACATTTAATATTCTCCAATAACCCTATAAAGTTTAAATTTTGAAATCTCAAGTATTTTATTGACTGCCCTACAAAGGGTTAATCCAGAGATTCAAAATATATTTCAATGGTTTTATTGTGTGTACTGCAGGGATCATATCAGGGACTCCTATCTTTCCTAATAAGAGCATGGTTTTCCACAATCAAATATATGTCCTACATCACAATATTTTTATAATGTTGGAGAGATCAGAGTAAAAGATCCTTTAGTTGTACTTTTGATTGTGTTTTCTGCTTACACTTGACTTTTTCCTTTAGAAATTGAACTTTTGTCATACTGCACATTTGTACGTTTTGGTTTGTGTTCCTCTTTTTGTAAGTCACCCTGGATAAATGCATCTGCCAAACTGCAAAGCATTACTTTTTTTCCAGGCTTTTATTACAAATATAACAGAATTAAATACAATATACACCTTGAATTATCTTTACTGTTGAACAGACATAGAACTGATAACTACACTTCAAAATGAAAGGTTCAAGTATTTTTTTTTCTTGTGTAAACAACAACTTTTTGATAATCTTGTTGTCAAAAGGCAATTTGGCACATCTTTAATGATACATGACTTTGAGGTATACTGTTACATCTGGTGAGTCCTTGACTCATAGGAGCACAGTGACCATATATAAGAGCAAATTCACGTGGATAGTAATAATTACAAAGCCAATTTCAAGATTTATGGAGTGTGACAGTTACATGAAGTTGCTATTACTATTATACTGACTTCCATGTGACAATGAGAACAAATTAATTCCTCAGCTAAAAGCCTGCTGAAAAATTCATTCTGGATAAATTAAAGTTAATCAGCTTGTTCTGTCCACAGAACATGATTCAACTCTCCATTTTATCGTGGAATGCTGACAGGTGACTCAATACATAAATACTGTACATCACAAAGAGGCATTTTTTCAAATATTCTAATAAATTCCTGAGGTCTTGAGAAGTGATATTTTTTGATCAAAATATAAAATAAATGGAATACAACTCCCTAAGACCAGCTGCTTTCAGGGGGTGGAGTCAGCTTTTTAAGTAGTCCACTTTCATTTTCATTATCTCTTGTCGACATATCTAAAATAATGTCAAACAGCAAAATGACTTTTCACTGTGCCTACTGATATAAACATGCAGAAAGTCACTCAGTCACTGTGACCCCAATTCGAAATCTCACTGTCAATAGCTCCATAAATATTTCTGGCTTCAAGTGATGCTGCTGATAAATAGGCCGAGATCTTCAGTTCTCTGCACTAGTCACTGGCTAAGTGCAGATTGTTGTCACGTGGGGCAACTGAAGCCTAGCTTGCCAAAGTTATTCAGAAACCAGAGAGCTCCTGGTAACAAAACTCTTTTTTAAAACACTCTGTATGTTCATGGGCAGAAACCTCTTTATTGAGAAAGTCATATTGTACATCTCAATACATAAACACACAAATAAGAAATGAATTGTGGGATATGATGACTAATTAAACAGCAGCCATGCTTGTCAGTGGCTCTGCAGACCAAATGCACATTTATGCTTTGAGCTAAATGTTACGATCAGTAGCCTAACAGCCTCGCGGAGATGTGCTGATGTCATCTTTGTCCTTACTCATAGGGTTATGAATGCCTACATTAAAATTTATGGGAATTCATCTGAAGGTGTTCTGAGACATTTCAGCCTAGAGCAAAATGCTGAGTTAACAAACACAACAGTTTTCAAAGTCAAACAGTTGGTATGGTTAAAATCAAAGGTAGCTGCTTTCATTGGTTCCCCACAGAGTGTTTTCTTGTGGTCTTATCTTCAAGTCTCAAGTGCTTGTTGTGTTTAAAAAAAATTACTCTGAAAATAAAGGCATAAACCTATCACAGACAATGATATTCATGCTGTATCTGACCCTGGCAGGTCTCCCTCGTGGTAATCAGTGCCACACAGTCGCTTAGTCAGTCACTGTTTGTCTAATCTCAGGTGCTCCGCAGGAGGAGGTTTGATCTGATAAGTATGAACAAGCGGCTGGTGTTACAATGATCCAAGCATACTCTCATGTCAGGATTTCTTTGAATCAAAACCCTCCCAAAGCTCCGGGTAAGCCCGCGGGTGCAGCTTGTCAGCCACTCCCAAGAATATTTGCCATGAACTGTTATTCGTGTCTTCTAATACCAATAAAACAACAGCTTTTCCCACGATAATGCCTTTTCACAGAAAGGGACATGGGATAAACTTTTGGTTTACAAATAACTTTGTTGTCTAACCAAATACTATTGCTCCTAATAACTTATTATTCTGTTTATTCTTTTAAGATTTTCTCACTGTAATATCCTTATTACCAGACAGGAAATGAGGGCAGAGAGATCACAGGCTGGGAGTTGAACATGGGCGAGCTGCACAAGGACTGTAGCCTCCGTACATGAGGCACCTAGTTAATATTTATTGTATCTATCATATTTACTCTATTGTGTATTCGAATAAAAACTACCCTACAGTACAGCCCACAATAAAAACACAGTCTATTATAATGAAATGTAGTCAGAAATCAGTCATGGATGTTTGCAATCTTCAAGTCGAGAGGAGCCAAGACATCAAAAGTGAGTAGGATTTTGTAATGGAATTAACTACTGAACCCCTGTGGTTACTTTACATGTACTTCCCATCTATAAACTCAGGTTAAAGCTCTGTCATGCAAAAAAGAAACCATCTGTGAACATGATCCAGCAGTGCTGTTGTTGGATCTGGGCCAAGTCTTCTTTAAAATTGACTGAGGGAAATTACAAAACTCTTCTATGGTAGAACAAATAAAAGTTTGAGTTTTCATTTGGTAACAATGGACACTACTCCCCTAGACTAAAATAGGGAGAGGACATCTGGCATCTTATCAGTGCTCAGTCCAAAAGCCAACATGTGCCGATATCACTTTTTGAAGATTACATTAACACAAATAATATGATGTATATGATGGCATGAGGCTAAATTAGTATATCAAACAAGAAACATCCACATCTAGAAAGGAAAATCCAAAACACTGAAAGCTAAGCTGCATACAGGGATTAAGGCAGCATGTGCTTACATCTAGACATCAATGACTTCTTCAGGGAAGACTTTGCAGTTTTCAGCCAGATAATACTACACTGGGTGCTGAACTGGCCTGTCGGCAGTCCTGAAGTTTCACCTTCTGAAAGCATTGAAGATTCCACATAATACCACTGCCAGAGAAAGTGGTTTTCCTTTGCCATGCTGAGCTCATTACCTATACCTTGATGACTGGGATGACAGATTTTTATGTTCACAAGCTGCACCCTAATAGCTCCAGATGTGAGGGTGAAGCTTCCAGCATATGGAGTATTCACAAACCTGCCAACTCCAAGACTCAAAGTCACAGCAAAGTAGAAAAACGGACATTTGGGAAGTGTGTCATGTTTCTCGCGATGCTGGGATTTGACAGTAATTATTTAATTCACTGTGCCTCAAAGTTTCCCCCTAACCTATATGTCATTGTGACATAAGAAATGCAAGGCAGAGGCAGTTGATGGACAGTGCAGATGTGTTTTCAGTAGTTCACTGAGGAGATTTATGCTGGGATCCTTTGTGTCTTTTGCAAAATGAAACTTATGCAACATGGCATTTAACTAAGTGTTGACAAAGACTCATTATTGATGCTTCTTGAAATTCTCTCAATATTGTGTCTTTTGCTTTAGTTACAGTGGTTTAAAAAGAGACTGCTGGGTGGCAATCACTCAAATTCTACAAAAGAAACAGTGAGTCATGTTCACTCACTCTGGCGAAGTGTTCTGGGTCTCTCAGAAAGACCGTCCTCTCCTTAGCAATGCTGTTGCTATGGTAGAACTCCACAAGCTCGTTCAGAGAGGAGAAGCCCTCATCCCAGACATAGTACTGACCACAGCGATCCTGGAGCACCTTGAAATGCTGAACATGGTCCCCATAACTGCAAAAGACAGAGAGAAAGTGATAAGGAACGTTTTAAAAAGTGTTTTTCATTTAAAAAGTAGACATTTGTGTTAGCCTGGGCAGCTGTCGTAATTCTTTTCGTCTTTGATACAGAAAACTAACTTGGTTCTTCTACATCTGATTTTGATTTCCTAAGGGACAGTACCAACAGATGCAGAAGAAACTGCCTTTGGAAGAGTCACAACCAGACTGGTATAAAAACAAAAAAAGACATCTGAAACAATGAGCAGTGGAGTGGGAATGTTGGTGAATGACAGTTGATGGATTTGATGTTAAAAACTTTGTCACTTTTTCTTTTGAATGCTGCAGCAATACCAGCAGTGGTAGAGACTGTTATACTTTGGGACAGAACCAGACACTTGGATGGAATCTCTTCACATGACACCCTCTTTTTGATACACGTATTTAGTCCAGCTTTGGGCTGATACCAACTCTGTTGGCCTTTAGTCTGCAAAACCTCCCCACTAGCTGCACAGCTGTCAGCTGCTGAAGCTGGCATGCACTCAGTGCAGCTCCTCTCCATTTATCCACTCAAAGAACTGTTGTGACCTTTGGTCAAATTTGGTCTTGTTGTAATTTTAATTTACGTTTTAACGGGACTAAAACAATAAAGATAGTCGGTAATACTTGGGCCTGCAGGGCAATATGAAAACAGACTCAGATGTTTAAATAGCCACTACATTTGTGAAGAGAAACCTTCTGTTCAAATGACACACAATTGCCAATGCAGCCTTTGCTCTTAATGCAAGTGTGTGTCATTTCCTGGATTTAGAATAGCAGCCAATGACATTTCCATGGGCTGCTCTGTGGGTTTTTGGGTTTCTGTGTAAAACATATTACGTCTAGCAAATATTTCTAAATTTGTATGTTCTGGTAACCATATCACACAGAGCAAAGCAATAGAAAAATGAACTGTTAGAGTGTCTGGTTGGCAGCATTTAGCAACATTTCACATAATGTGTCCATGAATAGGGATTTGCTTGGAGCACAATGTGATTTTGTGCTGCTAATTAATCAATCATAGTCACTGACAGAGACAAAAATAGCCACGGCGTTGGAGTGCATGCACTGTTATGATTAAAAGAGTTTGGCCAGGAGTCACTGGCAAGCACCTGCTCCCGCTGTCCTGCTGTGTGGTTGCTAAGTGACTTGTGAGCTTATCTTCAGGAATCTGGACATCTCCCTGTGATTATATGGTTACATAACTGCATCTAATATGCAGTGGAAATCAGTACAACACCCCCATATTTCTAAACACATCCCAGAGTAGGTGTTTGTGTTAGGCTTATGCTAATGACTGCTAAAATGTCATCCTGGTGGAGGAAAACAATCTTGTTGCCATCAGTTTTATTTAGTGCACTCTCTTTATTAAAATACAGGCAGTTCCCCTAATTGGATTCATCTTTGAAATATAATAAAGCCTATATGGCATTTTAGAGTTAACCCATCCAAAGTCTTGATATATAGAGTTTTACCGGGTCTTTTCCAAACTTGTAAATGAGCAGAGGCTTACCCAGAACTCCCTGTATAGTCAGGCCCTCAGCTCACCGAACAAGCAGAGCTGACTCCCTGGTGACTGGACGGCATTTAGATACACCTCCACCCTGCCCTTCTCACCTTTTTTTCAGACCCTGCATGTCCACTGTTCTCTTCTTTCACAGTTACTCAGACTCTCTAACACTATGTACCAGTGAAAAAGTATAACGCTTTTATATTCATAATAGTGGTTCAGCCTCATCTGCTACTGCTTTTTACGATCATCCAACAAATCTACATTGATCTGAACCCCAACATTGTATCTAATCGTCTGGTGCCCTCTACTGCACCCTACTGGCGGGGCTCTGATACTTCCATCAACTTATGCAGCTGAACGACTGTTTGTGTGATCCATGATGAAATGAAACACATCATTTTTAGTGAGTAAATGAAGGAGCAAATTATGTTTGAAATTGAACTATAGCATCTTAACCACAACAAGTTGGTGCTACCTGTTTGCCCAGTTGCCAGACTATAAAGTTAGTAATTTATATATTTACATAAAATGCTAAAGTTTCACACACACACACACACACACACACACATATATATGTAGTGTCACAATATGATCACAAAAGTTGCTTGCTTGCAGTGATCAGCTTTTCTTCCATTTTACTAATAGA